>JTLS01000982.1:0-11782 GCA_000826855.1 Basidioascus undulatus | reverse complement strand
AGAAGGCTGTCTGTATGTCTTCCTCCTTAGCTCAGTGGTAGAGCGCGTCACTAGTAATGACGAGGTCAGTCGTTCAAGTCGGCTAGGAGGAAAGTTTTTGCTGTTGTTGCAGCACACACACTCTTGTCTTGTGATGCCGCATTTTCTTTCTTTGTTGCAACTTGGGAGACATCTGAGCATATCGGGGCACATTCTTGGCGTTACAACTGATGGCTAGTGTTGCCTGAAGGCCCTACCCTGTCTATCCTGCAGTTCGATATTCCCCTCGATACCCGATTTAGACTCTATCATAGTCTGTGCAATCTGCTGATGCGTTCCAAGCTAGGATTCCGAAGTGAAGGAATGTATGCAGTGAGGAAATGAACACCCGGGCTTATTGCCCGTTGCCCGCTTTGGCTTCCTTCGCCGCCGCGAGCTTCTTCGCCTCTGCCTGCTTCTTCCGGTACGCGTGGTACTTGACATCCGTGCCAAAGATGGCGTCCCACCACTACAAGTTGAAAATTTCACGTCAGTTGGGTTGTTGGTATGTTCGACAGAGGAGGAGGCTGCCGGTAGGGGCTGGGAGAGAAGACGCACGCGGAAAGACGACGCGTAGCACTCGGTAAACTTTTCATGAAGGTAGTCGTCTGAGTGGACACAGGCAAGAAATTTCAGCAAGTTGAGGTGCGCACATTTTTAATAAATGAAGGGCGGAGGCAGAAGAAACACGCACGGTGCTCAGCACCCGCCCAGAACGGAATGAAGTGCCTCAGCGACCACCTGACAGATATCCCCCCAAATTCTGCGTCAGCAAAGGGAAAACAAAAGGCTTTTAAAAAAGGGGGAGCGGGTGGGTGCCGAGGAACACGAAGGGAGAAGCAGGGAAGGGACGGTGACGCACGGGAAGTCGTAGCCCGAGTGGGAGTCGATTGCCTGGAACAGGCGCAGCGTGATCCACGTGTACATGGTGAAGATGTGTAAATTTCAGAAGAGCGCTGACTAAATGATCGGACCGCCCACGGTACCGAAGCCGGCGACCATGACTTCGACGGGGTGCTGTCAACGCAGTGGGGCGGAGTGAGCTGATATCTATCTCAAGAGGACCAAGCTAGCACGAGCAATGAAGCGAAGCGTACAGCGTATTCAGCAGTCTGCGAATTCGAACTCTTCAGTGTCGGACAGAGCGACGGAGCCTGAACATGCACGATGAACGTACCAGCCTGAACGGCGCCGAGTACTCGTGGTGGAGCTTGTGGATGTGCTTGTGAAGCGGGCCGTAGTGCAGAGCGCGGTGGAAGGTATAGTGCCACCAATCCATGGTCCACAGCGGAGGAAAGGGGAGCTGGTAGGTGGCCATGCCGAAGTACTCAGCGATTGGGTGGAACGCCCAGATCTGGTAAAGTGGGTATGGTCAGAAAGCGTGGGAGAGGTGAAGGCTTTCCAGCATGCACACCTGAGGGAGCTCGATCGTAAAGTGCTGGAGCAGCACGAGTTTCAAGCACCGCCACTGGTCTGCTGCAGACGGTGCTTTTCCCTGCAATTCCGCTCACCAGTCCGTCAACTGCTGCTTCAACCGTACAAGCAAAGATACTCCCACTTACAGGCTGGGGCTTCCACTTCCAAAAATAGGGAATTGCATCAGGATAATCCACGGCAGTGCGCGCCCGAAGTAGACGACCTTCATCCCCATCTCACTCAGCTGGCAACCCTCTTCCCCCCCGCCAGAGCACCAGAACGTACCTCGTGCATAATAAAGCTCATAAGGCCGGTAGCGAGCACGGGGTTCCCCCACCAGATTCAGCCCACTGCTTCTCGAGCCAGCTGAGGCTCGAAAAGTCGACGCCGTCATACAGCGTCGTCGCGTTCAGCTCGGAGGGCGGGAAGAGGGGCGCGGTGTAGTTTTGGAGGAGGTTGAGGACATCTTTGCAGGCCTGCGCTTGGAGGGTGTAGAGAGAGATGGCACAGCGGTCTTTAAGGAGCAAGCTGAGAGGAAGATGGAAGACCGGGGAAGCTCGACGGCGCACTGCTGTGGCCTGATCGCGGATTGACCGAGACTTACTTCGAAGTTGCCCGACGGTTGCCATCAAGGGCGGTGTAGCCTGACCTGGCGCTCATTACTCGAATGCCTCGAAAAGGTTCGACAACGATCAATGATAGGGGAAGCAGAATTCGACGACTGCTTCGACATTCACATGTCGTTCGAGGTCGTATGGTATGCGTCAATACGCGCTAATTGCTCTCCCACTGCAATTTGTTCTTTGAACTCGCTGCGCTCTGCGTTTCCCGTGTTGAAAATAGTCCCACGATCATTTATGGACATTTTCGAGCAGTGAGCCCCGTTGGCACCCGCCGACGAAAGGAAAAAAGCAAAGCGCGTTTTGTGTTGCGCAGCCCCTTGGCAGGTTGTTCTCTTGCGAAACGACATTGTTCTCGGTCATGTCAGTCATTGGTGTTCTTCCAACGATACGGCAAACGGCTTTGGCAAGCCATGGAGAAGCTCTCAAGGAGGACATGGCGTACCGGCACCTCAACCCTCCACTGCTTCGTCATGTCCACTGGAGATTTGATCCTTGTTGAAAGCTCACTTCCCTGAGGGAAAAAACTACCAATGGGGATCGAGGTGACACCGCCAATGTAATAGCTTTGAACACTTGGTACCGGGGAAGGGCAAGCTAGCAGGACTGCAAGACGAACGGGCCGACACTTTGTGGGGCGTCAGAGCGGGTTGGGGTAGGAGGCTGCAATAACGGTACGGATGGGACATCTTCTTTGTAATTTTTCTTTATGAGACAAGTATGGACTTGATAGATGCTCAGCTTTCGATGACCGAGTTATTCCACTAAGACGAACATAGGCGTCGCATGCCGAAGCAGTCGCATCGAACATCCTGTGCGAGGATGCAAACACTTGTTCACTAGCCGTCTCGCTTTTGGTATTAGAAACCATGGATGGACGAAGAATTTGACCGCCTCATTTGCAACAGACACATCCTTAGCGCGAGATATAAGCAAGCCCGCGATGCACGTGCTGCTGGCTAGCTGAAGGTCTGCAGCTCAGTGTACCTTGCTCAACCTGAGACTTTGACGGATTGAACAAGGTAAATGTAGATATGTTGGAGTTTCGTTTAAACCGGCTGCAGAGAGGTCGAAAGGGTGCCTCCTGTAAAGGGTGCCATACGCCGAACGGTCACGCAGCTGCGCAAGTCAAGTCGCCGTCGGTCTTGGGTGCTTGCTTGAGGTATTGAGTGTGCCTTGGCCTTTCTCTGCCTTTTTAGTTACCATACATCTTGAGGCCTGTACTGTCAGAGCATGCCGAACGGCCGACCAGCGCACACGACCTGCAACAGCGGCGCGCAGCGCGCAGCTGCCTACCCTCCTCGTCCCCGTCGCGCACCCCTCCCATCTTCCCACCCATCTTCCTCGCATTTTCCATATACATAGACCCATAGACTACTCTACGTTTGTACATCCAAGTCGCGAGAGATAACTACAAAACCCCCGTCAAGCAGGTACGAAGGTCTTTAGGTCGCAAAGAAGACATGTCACACAGCAGGGCCAGCGTGTCTGTGGAGGAATTGCACTGGGGGACTTTTATTCACGAAGGGGCCTAGGCCTGCACACCCTTATACGGCGGGATACAGGCGCCATCAAACCCCCACGCCCCAGGCTCCTGCGCCCATGCTGACCCCGAGTGCCGCCCGCCGCCCGCCGGAGCCCATAGAGAGAAAGGGGAGGGTACGTGCAGAAGGATAAGGGAGTGGGATGTGCCAGTAGATCTGCATAATGGGGAGAACCAAGGGGAGGCTCGGATATCAAAGGAAGGGGACCTCCTGCGGAGGCAGGTGATGGTCGGTGGGAGAGAGGCCGGGTAGCGACCGACAACTGATGGCGTGTGAAACGCGGGGTCGGTCGCTGACCGGGGTCGTTGCTTTTCCACTTGAAGACGGGGGTCTTTGGTCTCAAGGTAAAGTTGAGTTGATATTTCAATGCAGATAAAGCAGATGGTGTCGACACCGTGGTCGAGTGGCGGCCTGGTGTGAGTTTGTGGTCCAGGCGGAAAAGCCAGACGATGGGCATGCTGCCTTACATTTGAGGGTCCGACGCCATGCCGCAGCGGAGGTTGTCATATCATTAGAGTCACAAACAGGTATCTACTTCCGTTTTGAGAAATGTGTGCCCGAGGGAGGAGTGATTTATGACCTATCGGTGCATTCATACCTCAACAGCGCGAGGTCATGACACACAGCCCAATCCGCCTGGACATTCTTGCATGTTGCAGGTTCGTGACCCGACTCGGATAGGCCCTCCAGTCATCAATGAAAGAGTGTTTGTAGCTCTTCAATCGAACAAGGAATCTGTAAGGAATCCCTGAGAGCGGCACTCCGCAACCCTAGTGCAACCCAGTGTCTCCCCGCCGCGCTGTCGAGTGTCAGCCTGTCCACTTGTCGATACATGAGAATGGGCCATCGCAAGTCTCCTCACGCCTCCCCGTTACTGCCGGACTTGCAGTATCAGCACCAGAGGTTAATGTTATTTACTTTCCGTTGTGTTTCAAAGGAATCAAACCCTGAAGAAAGTTGCACTTTGGCACGACACGGCACGCAGACGTCTGACCTCACCTAGCATGCTGCCTGGAGTTTTAATGATCCTTGGAGGCGACGGGGGCTTCCCCGAAGCAAAAGCCACAATGACACACTGATTATCATGCGAATGCAAACGATCACGATCCCGCCAACATCTACTTCCTCTTCCCCTTCCCCTTGCCCGCCTTCTTCCTGCCCATCTCCGACACCTGCCTCTCGAACCGTCCCTTCTTCCTCCTGCCCTCCTCTCCCGCGCCCTCCTCCTCCCCTCCCCCTGCCGCGCTGCGCTCCTCCCTTGAGCGCTTCCCGCGCTCCAGCGCGCCCCCGCGCTTCCCCATCCTCCGCATCTCCTCCCACCCCTCCGCGCGCCCGCCGCGCTTCCCCCCGCCCTCCACAGCGCGCAGCACATCATCGAACTCGCTGTGCAGGCCGCCAATCGCGCGCCGGCCCTTGCCCACCGAGCCGGACCCCCCGAGCGCGAGGTCGGCCTCGTCCTGCGCCCGCCGGCGAGAGTCCCGCTTCTTCATCACCAGGCGCGTGAAGTTCTCTTCTTCGTAGGCTGTCATGCGCGCTAGCTCGCGCGCGCGCGCGGAGGATTGGGCCGGCGCGTGCGTGGAGAGGCCAGTGCTGGAGGTTGTGTAGGGGTTGGAGGTGTGCAGGAGGAGGTCGGGCAGGAGGGACGTCGGCGCGAGGGACTTCTTGTCTTTGCCTGGAGAGTTGTACAGGTGAGATGCGATGGGAGAAAGAAAGGCAGTGAAAGGCAAGGAGGATAAAACGAACCCTTCTTGGAGGATGACTCGTTGTACGCCATGGGCGCGAGCTTGGGCGGGCGGTAGACACCGTCTTCCTGCGCCTCGGCGTCCTCATCGCCCGACTCGTCTGCTGCGTCGCGCCCACCAGCGCCCGCGCGAGCAGGGGCGAAGTTCTGGGGATTCGGCTTGAAAGCGAGGGGGTCTGAGTGGCGGAGGGGGTTCAGCGCGTGAGGACACTACGGGAAGACGAAGCACGCACCGTCGCCCACGTCCCTCTTCGCCGGGGCCGCCGCGCCCTCCCCCTCCTCCGCAGCCTTCACAAGCTTCTCAATTCTATACCGCATCTTCCCCTGCAAGCCGCGGACCTTCTCAAGGACGACACGGAGCCGGATGAGCTCGTCGACGACGTCGCCCGCCTGAGGCTCGGCGGCGCCGCGGGCCTGGAGGGACGAGCGCGAGAGGCGGAGGCCAAGGAGGAGCGTGATGTGGTGCAGATAGGACGCGAGCGAGTGCGCCTTGATGGAGAGGAGCGGGAGCCCGTCGGATGACGCGGAGGAGGCGAGCAGCGGCGAGAGAGAGGTCAGGAGTGAGGAGGAGAGCGTGCGGATCGTGAGGAGGTCGGCGCGGATGTCCGCGGAGGGAGCGGACGGGGTTGCGCTCTGGGATCCGGTGGCTACGGGCGCCATGTTGAACGTGAAGATGAGGCGTGAATGGGAGTGTAGATGGGAGATGAGGGACGCGCGAAGCCACATAAACTTGGCCGGATGCAAAGTAAGAGCCGAAACGAATCCAGAAAGCCGCAAGCAGGCTTGAAGGTGGAATCGGCCTGCACCATCCCTCCTTCCCCTGCAACTGCATCCCAATAACCCTTTGCCACTCCGCTTTCTAGAGAAGAATAGCCAAGATGGGCATCGTAGAAAAGGTACGTCTTGGCTTTTCACTTCTCCGTGTTCCCTCCACGCGAGCTTACCTGGAACCTCTCCGGCCTGCAGATCAAGGAAATCGAAGATGAGGTCTGCCGCTCCCTCGCAACCGCCGCTGCGTCTGTATCGGAGGAGGCTGATGGGTATGGTCGAACAGATGAACCGGACGCAGAAGAATAAGGCGACCGGTGTGTCTCCCCTCCCCCCTCACCTTTCTCTTCCCCGCCCCAAGCTGACTTCCATCCGAACTGCAAGAGTACCATCTGTGCGCCCTCATTTTCACGCCCCCAGGGCTATTGATCTGACGATGTCGCCGCGCACGTGGAACACAGCGGTCAGCTGAAAGCCAAGCTGGCCAAGTACCGCCAGCAGCTGCTCGAGCCCGCGAGCAAGTCGAGCAAGCCTGGCGAGGGCTTCGATGTCATGAAGAGTGGTGATGCTCGGGTGGTCATGATCGGTGCGTTTAACAGTGCGGGATGGGGTGGCGGGATGAGGATGTACGGCGTGGAAAGGTAGTGGGGGCGAATGGCTGAGCGGGAAGAAAGGATGCGGAACCAGGTTTCCCCTCGGTCGGCAAGTCCACCTTGCTGAGCAAGACGACGCACACGGAGAGTGTCGCAGCGGCATACGAGTTCACCACTGTGCGTCTCCCCCTCCCCCCTCTCACCCACCCCGTGCTCACGCCCCCATGACAGTTGACCGCCATCCCCGGCGTGCTCGAGTACGAGGGGACGAAGATCCAGCTGCTCGACCTGCCCGGGATTGTCGAGGGCGCGTCGCAGGGCCGCGGGCGCGGGAGGCAGGTCGTCAGCGTCGCTAAGACCAGTGACCTCGTGCTCATGGTCCTGGACGCGACCAAGTCGGAGACGCAGAGGGCGCTGCTGGAGTACGAGGTGCGGTGAAAGCGCTTTTCTTTCCGGGCTTTCAAAGTTGAAGGGAAGGGAACTTATGCGGGGTTGGGTCGGGCGGTAGTTGGAGGCGGTTGGCATTCGGCTGAACAAGACGAAGCCGGACGTGGTGTTCAAGCAGAAGACGGGCGGAGGGGTGAGCGTGATTCGCTGGTGAGAAAGCGGTGGGAAACAGGCTGATGGGAGAGCGGTGGACGGCGCGCAGATCACTATTAACGCGACGGTGCCGTTGACGAAGATCGATCACAAGATGATTCGCACGATCTTGCAGGGATACAAGATCCACAATGTCAGCTGTTTTCCTTTGACGCCTTCTGCTGCTCGCCCGCAGCTGCTGGGGATGGCATAGCTGACTTTGGGGCGGGAAAACAGTGCGACGTGATGATCCGAGAAGATGTGCGCGCAGACTGCTCTCATTTTGGGCACACTTTCAGAAGTTGGGATGCTGACACCCAGAGCGCGGGACAGATCACCACGGACGAGTTCATCGACGTCCTCCTGGGCAACGTGTGTTCCTCTCTCTTGCCCCTCCCCTCCCTTCCCTTTTTACGGCCTTTAACACCTCCATCTCACAGCGGAAATACATTCCCTGTCTATACGTGCGTCCCACTCCTTTTCTATACCGTTCCCGAATCGCTCACCCCGCGGAGATGGGTATGAGGCAGGTGTACAACAAGATCGACGGCATCTCGCTCGAGGTTGTCAACCGGCTCGCGCGCGAGCCGCACACGGTCGTCATCTCCTGCGAGCTCGACTTGAACCTCGACCACCTCATCGATAGGATTTGGGAGGAGCTGAATATGGTCAAGGTCTGCTGTTCTCCCTCTTCCCCTTCATGTCTTCCCCTCCTTTCTCCTTTCTCCTTCCTACTCTATACCGGACTGAGCTGACTTGCGGCGATAGATCTACACGAAGAAGCGAGGCGTACGTGACGAGTGGGAGGCGGCTGGGTTGGGATGGAGACTGATGCGTTGGGCGACGGGCAGGTCCATCCCGACTTGTCGGACCCGATCTGTCTGAGGAAGGGGAGCACGATCGAGCATGTTTGCCACGGTGCGTCTTTGGCTTCTCCGCTCAGATGTCTCACAGTCCACGAGGGGCTGATCTCTTGCGGTGGCGGTGTACAGGCATTCACCGTTCGCTGGCGGAGTCGTTCAAGTATGCCATTGTGTGGGGGAAGAGCTCGAAGTTGTGCGTCACCACCTCGTGGATTGCGTTTGGTTGCGCCTTGGACGTCCTGCTCATGGCTGACGATGTTCTGCAGCAACCCGCAACCGCAGAAGGTCAGCTTTACGCACAAGGTGGCGGACGACGATGTTGTGACGGTACGTGATCCGCTTGGGGGATGAGAGTGTCAGCGACAAGACTGATGGTTTTGCGTGTGGGTGCGTGGCGGTTGGTTAGATCGTGGCGGGATGAGAGGATGTAGAGATAATGAATCTATTCAAACTGCAGCATCTGTGCAATGCATACCCTTGTTAAGGAAAGAAGGGAAGTCTGGATATTGGTCGAGTAACGATAGCGACGGGACGGAGCGGGACAGACAGTATATTATCTGGGATGACTGCGTGTACCGTAAAAGTACGCTGGACTGCAATGTTTTCAGGACTGTGCTGACCGGTCCTCAGTATGAAAAAGGGCGAGGTTCGTGTTCTGGCGGAATGCCACGCACGACACTGACGGGCAGCCAAACATCCGCTCGGGTTCCATTTCCAAATGACAGTCGCGGCGGCTGCGCGCCTTGCCTTGCCTTCTGTCCATGACCATCAGCTCTCCGCAGCTCTCACTCACCTTCCTTACGAACCATCGTTTCGCCATGCCCCCCGCGCGCAAGACAAGATCCGCCCGCAAGGCAACGCCAGCGCCGTCGTCGTCCGCCGCTGCGGCAGCAGCAGCGCAGGCCGAGGAGGAGAGCTGGGACGAGGACGAACGCTTTGAGGTTGGTGAGTGAGGCATGGGTGTTGGGATTGGGTGGGCCATGACTGATGATGGGAGTGCGGGCAGAGTGGGCGAGGGTTGTAAGGCGGGAGGACGACGGGAAACTTGAACTGGTGCGGCGTTTGCGGCGCATTTTCGATGAACGGACGGATGGGACGAGGCTGGTTTTGCGGGATGGGGAGGGGCAGCGCTATGCGGTGAAGGTGCCCTTCTTCGTATGTAGTCTTCATGCATTTATAAAGCAGTCTGCTAATGAACCAACATAACGTAGTGGGCGGACTACGACCGACCCCGAGCCTCGAGTTGCTCTTCCCGGGTCGCGCACTCTGCTCTCGCATCTTATCTGAATGAGCCGTGGAGGAAGTCTCGAGCCGGCGGAGAATTTCCTCGAGGTCCAGGCTATGATCAACGCGTTCTGGGCGAGCACGTCTGGACGTCAGCCGCCCGACCTGAGCAAGGCAACGACCAGGGACGCGCAAGCGGTTCTTCCCAACAAGACGTTCCGTTCCGCCCTGTACATCTTCACCTTTGTTTCTTCTTTTTACCTGCCCTCCCTTGTGCTGAAAGAATATCTCATGGCCTAGATGAAGTCATTGTCCGACCTCCGCGGCGCGCTGCTGTCGATCCGGAGCGGCAAGAAGCGCCAGACGGTCGTTTGGGAGGGCCAGCCGGAGAGCGGGCTGGAGATCCTGAAGCAGAAGAGGGCGGCAAGGGCCGCCGGGGCTCGGAGTGGGGAGCCTGGAGAGGAGGCGGCCCTGCGCCTAGCTTTCGGGAGCGGCAGGGGTCGAGGAGCTTGGAGGAGGAGATGGAGGACGAGGACCCGATGCTGTGGGGTCGGCCGGAACCGGAGGAGGCTAGGTGAGGTAAACGGTAGGCTGGGTTCATTGTCTGCATATTCGGGGTGGTGAGGCTCACCTTTCAAGAACGTGTTCAGAGTCGGTTCAACACCGATGCATCGCAGGAGAGCGACGAGGGCGAGGCGGTCGAGGTTGGGTCGGCTAGGTGCGGAATCTCGAGGAGAATCGCTGCTTGCTCTATGTTGAGAAGTTTGGTGGAATTAATTCAAGAATCTTCAACGCCTGCTGATGGAAATTGAACAGGAGGAGTCGGCGCCCAGGCAAGTCTCGCACAGCATGCGGAACTCCAGGCGCGCCACTCACAGTCTGTGAAACAGACCTCCAAAGGCGTCGATTCCACCATCCACACCTTCTCAACAGCCCCTCCCGGATCCCTTCGTCTCCCTCTACACGTTGGCAATCCCCGAAGCTCCACAGCCACATCGCGCTGCATCTTCCGCCCCGGCCACCCCCCGACTCGGAAAGCCGCACTCGCGGCCTGCCAAATTTCAAACTCGCGCTCGCCCTCTAAGACAAGCTCGAGATGCCTACCTGCTGCCTGTGACCTGGGCGCTCAGCTGCAAGGCTCCTGCCGTGCAGGTCCCTCGTGCGGGAAGCCCGGCGCAGCAAGGTGCTGGGTGGGGAGGAAATGAAGGGGATCCGGTGGGGTGCTTGGCGAGGGGACTGAGGATAAAGGACCAGGTACGTGAAAATTCTGCTTTCAGCGTTACAAATCCATTTGACAGAGGTGGTTGAGCAGGTCGGCATCATCCCGCTCCACTCACTGCGCACCCACTCCATCCTGCTTTGCTCCACACTCGACCCCTCTCTGTCCGCACGCTTTGGTCTCCCATTCCCACAAACCGGCACGGGTTCTTCAACCTTTACGCCGTACTCCTCCCCGCCCCTCCGCCGTTTACACCCCCTCGATCGCCCTCGCCTTCCTCGGCAACCCGCCGTTCCGCATCCCCCGGTACACTCGCTTCGCAATCCTTGACGCATCCGCGCGCGGGAAGACCGTCAAGGGCGACGACCTGCCCAGGTGACTGTGCAAGCAGTGCAAGGGCGTGGAGGTAGAATCAGGAGCGGCGGGGGACGGGCCAGAGGCCTGGAAGAGCGGGTGCACGGGGTGCAGAGGGAGCTTGAACCCGGGAAGAAGGACGCGGTTGCTGGGAGGAGGTTCATCGCTTTCGGGGCGGAGGCAGGAACGACCCGAGGTGGTGGGGGATGCGGGAGATCCGCCGCATGGTATGTGCTTTTGCCTCTTCTGATTCTGGAGTCCCGAAGGGAACTGAAGAATTTCCCGGGGAATCATCGATCTCACTGCCGCTGCCCTGGTCTACAACGTGAGGTTGCCCACTTCAGCCATCGAGCTTCAGCAGTAACCGATTGCTGATGCACATAAACAGCACGACGACGTCAAGACCATCCTCGGCCTCATTTCAGGTTTTCTAAGAGCAGAGCCACTCGCGCTAGATCGCGATTGTCTTTCCGCGTACTATTGCTTGGGCGCGGGAGATCATCGAGCGCAGGCTCAGCCGGCGCGGGGCAGGCGTTGAGGAATATCGCCGGTGCGTTGTTGTTTAAATTACTTCTTGGGATATCTTCAAGATGACAGGATTGTGGAGGGGGGTGAGCAGGTTACTGGATGCGCGTGCTGCACTCGAGGCGTTCCGGACGAGCGGCAACGCTGTGACCGAGATGCCGGATGCAGCATTCATGCGTAAGTGAGGACCCTTGCTCCCACATACAGCTAAACTCTTTTGTTGTCATGGCAGCCGAAAACCCCTTCCAGCTTCTGTTCCAGCTCTCTTCCAGTCGAAGTGCTCCAAAGAGCCCGTTTTGCTGTTGAAGAACCTGATCG
>JTLS01000981.1:0-11784 GCA_000826855.1 Basidioascus undulatus | reverse complement strand
ATAATCTTCAATAAAACAACTCCTCCTTAGCTCAGTGGTAGAGCGCGTCACTAGTAATGACGAGGTCAGTCGTTCAAGTCGGCTAGGAGGAACATCCTTTTGCTGCAGCAACATTTTGCTCCACCCAATCAGCCATAGAGGCATGCATGATGCGAGGAGGCGCCCTCTTCCTTCCACTTGCTTTCATCTTTCCGTCTTTCACTGTACGTACCTACTCACGCCGGCCGGCAGCCTGTCGGAGTCTGGGAACAGAACTTTTTGCATGTTCAGCCTCCCTCCAGAAATTTAGCTGCTCCAAGAACGCGATCTCAAGAGAATATTTGAAGAATATTATTCCCTCGTATGCCCTATATCTTCATAATACTAAAGCACCATAAGACAAAAGGCATGTCGGACGTGCTGGTACGGCGCTGCTCCGCCTGTTCCGCTTCGATCCGCGAGCTTATCATCTCGGCTCCGCTTTGGAATATACGGAGTAAAAGACTGACTTGCCCAATCACAGGAAGAAAGGTTACACAGCCATGCCGACTCATCGGTCCCGATGCGGCGACGCGTCCTCGTCGCGTGCGTCGCTCTGATAGAGCTCGCAAGCACTCGCCACCTTTCTTGACCTCCTCAGCTCCCTCTCTCTGAAGCTCTCCCATAATTGAACCATGTCTGTAAACAGAGGTTATGATATGGACGGCAATGGTGCAGACGTTTCGGTGAGCTCAACTACCATGTTATCGAGAGGACGAGGCGGCCGAGCTGAAGGGTTTGGCGGTTGTCATTGCAGGATTTGGAGCTCGAAGGCTCTGAGGCTCTTACTGACTCTCAGCAGTCTTTCGGTGGCTTTCCGCACCCCCCTTCTCGATTTTCCCATGGAGATGTTGCTCCATCGGCAGCAGTCGCTCAAAACTCTGCGCAGCCTCCGTTCTCGATTCCTTCTGCCGTGTCCACCCTCTTCAAAGTCCGCACCGTTCCACCAGTCCTTCCTAACAAAGTTCCGGCTGCTCACCCTTAAGCCCACCTTTTCTTTTTCAGGAGGCTCGGCACGTCACGACGCTCGTCTTTTTCGAGCAGCTGCTCTTCGGAGTGGAACGCGTCCAGATGCCGCGCACAGCGGCGTCAGTCGAGGCGATGCGGGCGGAGCTGCCTGAGCTGCAGCTCCGCAGCGCACGCGTACTGGGAGAGGCGATGGAAGCGGGGGTGCTCGAGGAAGTGCTCGCGCATCTGCAGGTCAGGCTCGACATGCTCGGCGATGAGCCGGAGGTGGCGGAGAGAGCGGAGGACCTCGTCGAGGTGCGGTAGCCGTGCCCTTCTTGATTTGCGTGAGAGCACCACTCATCGGTATGCTTGAGGGGAAGATGTTCCGGATGCGCGTCGAGGACATTACCTACGAAATTTCGCGCTTGACGACTGCTGAGGCAGGATCAGAGCCGGAGGGAAGCGGAAGTGCCGACAGTCGTGGCTGACTGCGTTTCAGTCCCGGCTGCATCGCATTGTTCCAATAGTTTATTGTCATTTGTATATGCGTATATGCATCGGTACTGATCTGCCTGATAGTCGCAGCGCGATGCCTAGAAATACGCTTCCCAGACACTTCCGAGTGTGGCTGGACTGTGTCGTACGCGATACAAGGTCAGTGTTGCCCCAACTCAGCCCAGAGTTCTCCTAAAAGCTCTTCCCCTATATTATCTGCGTTCGAGAGGCCTACAAAACGGTAAGCAAGCCAAGGGTTCAAATCAGAAACTTAGGGGCAGGCGACCACTGCGATCGATCCCAAGAGCAGCTCCCGCCCTGCGGCGCCCGCTCCAGTCCTCGGTCAGAATGATGCGTCGACCTGTACCTGCGACGACATGATCAGTTGCGACGATCGACACCACCAACACCACTAAATACTACTCTCTTTAGATCCAAATATACATATTTTCAGTGGCTTGAGGCCGAGGCGCTGTCTGCAGGATCTCCTCGAGGTTCGTAAGCTGACCGTCATGACATCATTTTTCCTGCGAAAGTGGGGAAGTTGGTCGACCTCGGTACCTAGCCAGGTCGTGCCCATCCCGCCTCCGCCTCGCCTCTCTCTCTCCCTTCTTCTCCCACCACCACCACAACAGCGTCCCGTCAAGGCGTCAAGACCGGCGCCCGTCCCGTCCCTCAGCGCCGAAATCCAGCTCACCGTCCTCGCCTAGCACATCCATCATCATGAGTCTCGACACCCACGTCCGGAGGGGCCACCCCATCTTCTTTGGCCTTCTTACGTTCTTTTCTATTGTGCAACTTTGCATCAGCGCATGGCTCACGTCCATGTACAACAGGTGCTTCTCTGTTCTCTGGAGGTGGTCGTCGGAGGAAGATGCTGATGGGGCGGTGCTCGCACAGGCACAACAACTACCCCGATACCGGCGTTCGCGACACCACGCGATACATCCTCTGTGAGTGGCACACGTTGTAGTCCTAGAGATAGGATTTGCTAAGCTGATGTCTTGCTCCCAGTCGCCTCGACGTGGACTGTGCTCTTTGCGATCGTGTACTTGGCGGGCTTCCTCGCCGTACCGCTCGGGGCCGGGGGCGTCTTCCTTTCTATTGCTTCTCAGTGCGTAGCCTCATCTCCTGATTCGTCACATAGTCACACGAAACTAACGCCGCATTAAACAGTCTCGGCTGGGTTATCCTCACCTTCATCTTCTGGCTCGCGGGCGCGGCGGCCATTACCTCCAGGCTCGGTGGCGGGTTGTCCTGCAAATTCAGTGCGTTCTCCATTCCTCTCCGAGCTCCCACACTCATGAAGTTAACGCGCTCTTCCTTCTGTGTGTCATAGGCGATGTCCCATACTGCGGACAGCTGAACGCGGAGGAGGCGATGGCGTGGATCAACACGTGAGTCTCACCAGCCTCCCAAAGCCCAGTCACCCTCGGTTCTGACTTAAATGCCACCTCATCAGCGTCTGGCTCTTTATCATCCTCCTAATCATCTCCGGCCTCGCCTTCCGCGCTCGCCGCGGCGGCACCACCATGGGCGGCGCGATCGTCTAATCGCTCTCCATCGAAACGCATTCGAAACGCACACCCTACTACCCGTTCCTGCCACCCGTAATCTAGCTCTTAATGTTGTTTGAGTTGTGGGTTTTTGGCACGAGCTCCGCCATTCCCATGGTTGTACTTCGATTTACGCTACGTTATTCGTTTACATTATGAAGACTGTAATCGCAGCCTCGACGGTTTCTGGTGGTGACTCGCCTGCTGTGGGGTCCTTACGTGAATTATGCGTCCAGGGAAAGTTGTGTGCAGTGCTACCTGTATGTTTCCGTACTGACGGCCCTGTCGTTCGCGTACAACATACCGCGGTGTCCACATAGGATGACATTCTTTTTTGACCACAGCGCCGCTTTTACATTACACAGCTCACAGCTCAACCTGAATGAGACTTGGCCTACAGCGCATTGCATGGAACGGGAGAACCCTTTTCAGGCGAGTACGGTCTCAAAATCGTGGATCTCTAATAACATGGCTGTCTTGAAGGTCTCTGATATGTTCAGAGGATGTAGATGAAGTCCAGGTTTTCGCGATCTGTCTGCAATGGACGCACGCAATGGACGCACGCAACGTCGGTCAGTGGGACGCTGGCCTCGATCGAGGCGCTCGTTTTGCGTAAGACTCACCTGATCGAGCGTCGCTTGGTCCACCTTGACCCGGAGCGTTGAACCATCTGGAAGGTTTTCCTCGACGTACTTGTCGTCTTCCTCGCTCGGTGTTTTCGCGTGCTGCGCGTCCCGCTCAGCGCGCAGAGCCGCACGCCTGCGGTTCTCGCGAGCCCTACAGGGAGTGTCAAGCTTGTGAGTGCCTCTGTCACGCTCGTGAGCAAGTCGGGGAAATTGGGGTGCACGCACAGGTACCAGGGGGTGAAGAGCAGCATGATCGCTGCCCCAACGTATGAGAAGCCTAAGAGAATGGACCAGGCCACGCGGTAGCGACGCTTGTCCTTCGGCTGTGTAGCATGGCATCAGTGCGGATGTTGCTGTGAGCTTCAGCGCACACATACCTGCCAAATCTGCGGGGCGATGATATTCCTTACAGCGTAGAAGAACATCACCATGGCTGGAGAACCCTTCAACAGTGAGTTGCCGCTCTCCAACTGACAATACGGCTGCAGCTCACCCTGAGCGGCGACCTTCTTGGTGTAGTCCGCGGTGCAAGGGCCGCTCCACGAGACTACCAGAGTGTACTCGACGCCCGTGTTGGTCATGTTCAAGAACACAAGCGGCCCGAGTTGCTTGTAAATGTCAGCGGAACGAACGGAGAGCACAAAGACTGCGTGGTCCTCACCTTGTTACTCCAACTGGTGGATGGCGTGGCGGTCGCAGTACCGGCGGGTGGTGCGGCGGCGGCGGTACTGGCGGGGAGGGAAAGTAGTCCAATAGCGCCGACTGCGCACGGGACGCCGCGCAGACGTATCCATACGAGTTCCGAGTGTAGGGCAGGACCAGTGTTGCTCTGGTTCGCAGAAAAGAGGTTGTTGAGTGGTAAGCGACCCTTGAAGCCCCCGGAAGGGACACAGCATGATAATGGAGGACATACGCAAGAAAGGCGGTGATGAAGACCAACGATCCGATACATGTGAGGAGGGTTGTTTTCAGCGTCGTGAACCTACGAAACGGTGATGAGAGGCTCCTGATTGCTCTTGTTGTACATGAGCTCCCTGGAGGGGAATGAAGCGTCAGCATATAGAAGGCACTCGACGTTATTGCGGGTTACATTGAATGCTTACTGGAGGAAGACGAAGAACGCAAACATCCAGGACTTGGGTCTTTCAAAGCCTCGACCGCTTGGTACATCTTCCACTGCCGTGCCTCGATCGGAGCTTGCCGATCGCGAAGGCGTTGCAAAACCCACCTGATGAAGACAGCCTTGAGTTGAGACACGGAAGTGTTTTGGCTGTCAATAAGACCACGAACCTTTCTCTTACAGTCGTAAGAAATTTGGCCTTCGACGGGCTGAGGGGTTCGAGGACAGTCAAAGCCCACTCGCGCAGTTGATAGAGAGGAAGACGCACTTGTCGGGAAGAAAGATGGAATGGCTGACGGCCACGACGGAAGCGATGAGACCTACAATTATCTGCTCGTGATCTTTAGCACCAGGAAAATTGACTGTCATAGTAGCACTATTACGCGTACCTGGAGCATCTGCCAGGGCAGCAGCGGCCCGACCTGACCGACATGAAGGCAACCGTAAGAAAGCAAGCTGCTAGCCTGAACCACGAACTCGTGAGCTCAAGGGCGATAAGTGTAGCACACCATGAGAAAAATGCTTACCAGGCCTGAGCAGGCACAAGTCCAGAAGGCAAGTCGAAGCGGCCGGGGCTCTTGTGGATTGAAGTATTGTTGATGCAGAAGCGTAGTCGCTGGGTAAAGAGGTGTGGTTTTGTGTCAGTACTGTGAAGTTTGGGGGAACACAAACACATACTGGGGAGAATCGAGCTTTCGGCTGCACCAAGGAAAAATCTGGCGTGATGGATTTAGCGGTCCGGTTCGTCTTCACCACTAGAGTCTGAACAGCGACCCACCGGATAGCAGCAAGCCCGCCAAAGTTTTTGGTCGCCAGATGGAGGAGTAAATCGCCGAAAATATGAAGAGTGCCCCTGAGATGAAGATTCGGATACCGATCTTCTGCTGGAGACGGCTCAGGGGGTATAACGCAACGAGATACCCGACGTCTGAAGGTCGGCTAGGTTCAGCGGTCACGATGTATCAGCGGCTGCAAGTGTTGAGGCCCACAGGTTATAGTGAAGAGATCTGAATAAACAACAAGATGCGTTAGAGGGTAGCCTCGGTCCGGGTTTTGATGAAAGCGTACTGTCGTACTGATTCCCGGTCAACGACAGATCTTGGAGCAGCCCGAGGATAGATCCTAGAACCATAGCTTCAGCCTCATTTATCTGACGGACATTATAGAAATGAGCTCTACCTGAACCGAGAGTTGCCTGTGGCTGGATGATTCAGTCTCAGCCCCAAGGTTCATGACAGAAACCCCACTCACCTTGTCTAGCGTCAGAAGCCACCCCCCTATTAACAATGTCTGCAGCAGCCGTTCGTACGAGTTTCCACCTCAGTTTACTCTCAAGTTCAGGTGTAAGCGTACGCGCTTCGTGCTCGTGTCGGTGCAACCATAAGAATGCCTCACCGTGGCTTGCGTCGATGGCCTTGACTTCGATGTTGGCGCCGTCCGACTTGGATGGGGATGGGAGGTCGTCAGACTTGCGAGAGGAGGAGCATGAAGCACTCTCGGAGAGTTGAACTGGCATGATCGAGAGGGAAAGCCGAACGTTTGGCTGAGTGGTACGAGAGAGCGAGGTGTCGGCCCTTCAGGGCAGAGACTTAAAAAGCGAGATGCAGGTTAAAGCGAAGGCCCTGATGAGCTCGTTCTTCACGTAGCCTTCCGGTCGCGTGCTTTTTTGCCAATGATACGGTGCAGAGAACAGGACGGGAGTAGGCTGGAGCTGCGGCGGCTGCAAGGTGTCGTTTGGGAACTACCCGTTCTGGGGGCGCTGGAGAAGGCGCTCGCGTGCTCCCTGTCTTACCTTGCGAGGGAGGCGTGCTCTCAGTCAGGGTAGCGCACAAATAATCCTCATATCCATACAATCAACCTGATAAACAGATCACTCTTCTATCTCGAAAATGCAAAGTCTGTACGCAGAAACGCGCAGTGGCCAACCACTTTCTGCAAGCCAATTGTAACGTCGATTTGAATTTTGTTGTCTTATTCCATGGCCTCCGAATGCAGTTCCTCCTTTCTCCTTCCAATCCAAAACTCTTACACATCATACTTTCAATCAAAGGCTGGAGCTTCAATGATCGATAGCCGAAGTGTTTTGTCATCGTCAGAGTGGCGAACATCTTGCGCAGCCCAGCAGACCACTAAGAGGTATGACGCTAGATAATGGAAAAATGTCCATGAATGTTGAACAAGATGCAAGGCCAGCTTCGCATGGAACCCAAGGTGAGTGAAAAAGCAAGGAGGGTGACGACGCTACGGTTTGGCTCGCAAAAATTCAAGGATTCTGCACTCGTCGCTTGATCAGTATACATCACATACAAAGTAGGCGTTTTATTCCACTTGCCGATCTAGAACTCTCTCCTTGGCGGGTGAGAAGTACGTCACGCAGTGCCCTGCTTGAGGGACGCTGCATATGTCGATCTGGGTTGCGTTGGGCATGGACGACGCGTGCTCCTGCGCAATCGGAAGGTAAGTTTGTGCGCTGAATGCAGTTCAGAAACGAAGTTGCATACTTGGAGAGATTCCGGAGGAATCATAAGATCTTCCTCTGAACATTACGCCCAGAAAGAAAGAAGTCAGCACGTCAAGATCAGAGAGGTGCAGGAGCAACGACACGACGTGCCTCCTCGGATCAACAGCACTGGGCACTGAACTCCTTCGAGGATTTGTTGAGGCGGCCGTTCACGATCCATAAGAACCGATCTGGAGAGTGGATTCATAGGAATCAGCGTCGAGCTCCAGCCCAGCTTGCTTTGCGAAGCTTTGCCTTACCGAATCCAGCAAATACGCTTTGTCCCCTCCGCAATTTGTCCCTCGTAGTGGTACGTGTCCATAGCCCAGTTCAGCCATGCATCCGCATCCTCGGACGTCCCGTAGCCGCCGAGGACAGCTGGTACGACGGCTACCTCGAGACCCCGTCGCGTGGCCGCCAGCTGCGTCGGGTCGTCGTCAACGTACGCGAACATCGAGTCGTATTGCTCGCGGTCCTCTTCGGTCTAGAGGAGGCTTATGTGAGCCCCGCAGCTGATTTTAGGAAGGAAGAAACACGCACGATGTGAAGGTCGGGCAGACTAGCCAATACCACGCGCTTGACCAGACTGGGATGACGACCCGCGAAGTACTGCGCTATGCACGCGCCGATCGAGCGTCCGAAGACATAGACGGGTTCGGAGGTAAGACTTCTCAAGGCAATCGCGATTTGGTCGGCGATGATATCGAAGCCGATACCATGGGGAAGCGAGGAGGTGTGAGCGGAGGCGCCATAGCCCGGCAGCTCGAAGAGGACGATGTTGTATGCGGAGGTGAAAGCCGAGGATGAAAGGAACGGTCGAAGGACAAAACACGGATTATCGATGTTTCTGAAAGGCCAATTGTCAGAGCAGAACAGCCGTTAGGGAAGGGAAAGACCTACTGGATTAGAATCAATGTGTCCACACCACTATCGAGCGTGTCGGTCGACCCGCTGGGCGTAAAGACTGCTGCATGAAGCTCTTCGGTAGGGGATATGGGGAGGTAGGGCATCTTAGTGTAGGATTTGGTAGGGCTTGGAAGGGGGGAGGATGGTGCGAGCAGGCAACACAGCGCCGCGTCTCCTGCATAAGAGCAGATCGCCCACGCTCAGGGCTGCAGGAGAAGGTTGGTGAACAGGGATGTCGGCGAAGCTCTCAGGAGTACATGCTCATGTGAGTTGGGCGGTCAGGTACGCATTTCGGTTCAAACGTACGGAATGGGGTCAGACCATTCACCGCTGCGATCACCAGCACGGGCATTGAGTAGGGGCTGTCGAAGGCTTGTCTGCTGAAATTGCAAGCTCGAAGCATGCAGTTGTATGATCTATCAATGTTGTAAGCCAAGAAGTACTGCCTTTCTTTACCTTGAGGCACTGCAAGATGGAAGCGGCTAAGGCGCTTCGGAATTCAGGCTGCCATGTGCTCGCGCACAGGCACCCAGCGGGCCAGCCCTGAATCTTAACCAAGGCAGGGGCGGCTACTGATAAGCGTTTGACCCTGCTTCTGTGCGGTATGTGATCGCCAGAGCCCCATGTAAGACTGTCATTGCACACTATGAAAACAATACTCCTCGAGAGCACAGGAAGGCGCACACGGATCCAGAGGAGCCGAGTCGAACGGTCATCGTCACGGCTCCTGGGCCTCTCGCATTGCAAGCCAGCCAGGACAACGAGAAGCGCAGTGCGCGTATAAGGGAAAGCTAATCAACACTGCAAACTGAATCCAAAGGAAAGGCGCTGCTGCCCACCATAGCGATCACTGAGGGTGGGTTGGGGTTGGCATGCGTGCCATTTCCGCCTGGCTCCGCTACCATGCAGGTGCGCAGTCGACAGATCACCCTCGAACTCTGATGAACCTACCGACTTCGGAGAGTGTGCAGCCTAATTTTCTCCTGCTCATGCCTGGGCCCGCACGTTTTTAAGGCTGTGTCGCAGCGGCCGGCGCTCACGGATCGTCCGGCACTTCTGCAGCCGGAATCGGGAGGATCTTCATGATGTACGTCTTGCCCTTGCTTGTTCGGCCAAAAGTTGTGTAGCCAATATACTTAGCTCCTGAGGGAGTATTTATTCAAGCTGTTAACCCGAAAACGCTTATGAAAAGTAGTCGACATGACTCTCCGATCGTGCTGTCGTCCATATTGAATGGCAAAGCTCCGTAATAACCCGAGGTAGGTCGCAGTCCCTCTGAAACACTATGATTTTTGTATGTCACTGGGACTGGCGGCAAGCACGCACTGCTTGGGCTTCACAGCGAGCCTCGCGGAGAACAGGATGACAATCAGTCACTCACAGTGTGAAAGGTCAGGCTCCTCCTGACTCTACGACTCAGTATGAATAGAACATTATCCGAGCGGATGAATAGCCATATTTCAGCGTCTCTGTGAATCTGGTAGAAGTAGGCACCCAACTTGGCTCAGATGCGTCAGGCTCTGGCAACTCTGCACCCTTCTCTTCCCTAATCGATCAGAAGCGGCAGCGTCACCATGTCGGCTCTCCACTGACTTTATTAAACTAGTATTTAAGAATGGGCTTTGCTGTACGGCTCAGCCTACAGTCAAGAGAACGGTCATGGAAGCAGTCCTGCCACAGGCAGGCATATCAGCCTTGGATTACTGCGGAGTTCTAAGCAGGTTTCCGGATTCATCCGGGTGCTTTTGTTCTTTGGTTACACATATTAGGGATATTTGGGGCAAACTGTGGCTGGCGAGTCTGTAGATGGAACGGAATGGATCGCTGTGCTGGGTGGGGTATTGTTGTGTCCTTGGAGTGGTATGTACGGTTAATTTTAAATTATTCGCGAGGATAGGATGAAGTAATAGATCATTTTCGTCACACAAGCTGGATTCGCTAATGATTCGGCTTGGTTCGACTGCTCGAGGTTGCTCACGTTCAGCCTCAGGGTTCGGCAAGGGAGTCCTGGCCGAGGAGTACGTCAGAGGGGTGCATTGTGATCATCAAAGATATTTGAATAGCGAGCGCTCATTCGGTTCGCAGTCAGCGCACTGTCATTACGGAGTGAGGCCTCGGCTTGCGGGTACGACCTTGCGACTGAATGCCCGAGCCTGCAAGACTTCAATTGTCATGACAGAGTCGAGACTATTTACTCCGCCTTGCACAACTGCACACTTATAAACTTCAAGCTCCATGATAAAAATTAATACCCAACTCTTTTGATTGAACAGAGCTCGGAACCGTTCAGAGCCTTATAATCAAAACTTTCCCAGAGAAAGAAAGAAAGTATTGCGTGTTCGTCGCAGCGAGGGGCTCGGCGAGCAGCTGCCCAGGTGCCCGAGCCCGCCCCGCCTGCGTCTTCGCCTGTCCTGTCAGCGAACTCCTCGGGGGCGGGCTCGGTCACCCGTCGGACGCGTACGCTTCCCAGACTTAGAGATTTAGTTGCATGTCGTCCCTGAGGTCTCCTCGGGGACATTGAAATGTATATCAAGGAGGCTTCACTCAGCGCACCGTTCTTTTCCCCACAATTATTTACTCCTGCAAATCATGTCGACAGAAGCACCTCTCACTACCTCTCCGGAAACACCTACCATTCAGGAGAAGAAGCCCAGCGACGTCTCGGTACTGCCGATCGTCCCCCAGCTTCCTAATGAGCAGGAACCGGCGACGACCACATCCCCCCCACCCAGGGACGCGCGCTTTTGGGCGGTGTTCCTCAGCCTTTGTGTTGCATCTCTGCTGAGTGCGCTGGATCTCGTTAGTAGTTTAGTTCTCCTTGCAACATAGGGGCGAGACCGACGCTTATTGAACGATCCCGGACGGGCGAAAGACCGCAGGTGCATTACGCGACTCACTCAGCAATGGTCAAGGCTGAGCTTCTGACATCTTCGACATTCATATTCCAGTCTCCACCGCATTGCCTACCATCGTTGAAGACCTTGGGGAGGGCGAGTTTTTATGGGTCGGGACCGGTGAGTCGGGGATCTTCCGTGCCAGCCGCTGATCCAAGTTTCGACGCTCACCCTGTCACTCAGCCTACGCTCTCACTTCCACAGCATTCCTTCCATGGAGTGGTGGCTTGGCGAACATCGTAGGCGCAAGATCAGCCATATCCAATCCAAACCTACTCTAAACTTGCCCAACTATTTTCAGTTCGGTCGCCGCGCTGTGATGCTTGCGAGCCTCTTGTTCTTCACTCTCGGGAGCGCCCTGGCAGGGGCTGCGCAGACGCTGAACTGGTTGATTGCCGCCAGGGGTTCGTCTAGCTACACCTTTCCTAGAAATTAATCAGGCGGTACTGATACTCTTGCGGCATCCTGTAGCTATCCAAGGCGTCGGCGGGGGCGGTATCTTGTCATTGTAAGCCCAAGGCTGTTTCCCCCAGTTTGCACACGAAGCTCACGGCTAGCAAACGGCAGGTGCGAGATCATCGTGGCGGACTTGGTACCCCTCGTGGAACGTGGCACGTTCATTGCGATCCTCGGATCAGTATGGGCGATTGCCAGCGCAATTGGTGAGGCTACTCTCACCCACCTTGCCTGCCAAGTTTCTGTCGAAGCTCACGCTTCACCC
>JTLS01000980.1:0-11785 GCA_000826855.1 Basidioascus undulatus | reverse complement strand
ACGAGCAGGGCCGCAGTGACGCGCCGTGATCACAAAGGCCGGCGGAACGGCGAACGGGTCCGCGCCCTCCTATTCATGCAGCCAGAAAACGCGTCCAACCCCGAGCTCGTGAACACAGTCTGCCGTGTCGGGTGCAGTTGCATGGATTGGCGAACCCGAATGCTCGCGCGGAGGAAATAGTGCGGTTGCGTTCGGAGAGTGGAGCTTGGGAGGACGCCCTCCGGAGGAGGGAAGAGATGAGGCGGGGGAGCTGGTCGCGCCGGGGCAGTTAGAACGGCATGTGTGAGTTCAGATGCGCTGTGTCATCAGTCCGCCCATCGCTGGCGGCTGTACAACTGATTCTATTTTTCAGGTGGGCACTGACTCTCTGCGAAGCTAGCCTTTCCGCATCGCAAAATAAGCATCACAATAAGTCCATCTCTGTTGCCACCTCTCGCTTGCCTGCCTGCGTCTCTCAGCGGTTTGAGGGACCCTTTCGCGCGTCTATCTCTTGCTTCCCGTCTCCCGTTAGTTGCTTAAGTAACGGGAACACCTAATGCTATGTCAGCCTTCAACCGTAAGCACATTGCTACCTCGGTCGTCCAGCTCCAGACGTCTGGACCTTCAACAACAGCTCAGAGGCCTTCGCGTCAGTGCCGAGGAAGCATCATTAGCAGCGGTCGGTTCGAGTTACTCAGAAGAAGACACAATCAATTATACAGAGCATGTTTGCCTCGGCGCAGCGGGATCGTCGATCGAGTGCTTCCCGAGCTTTGTGAACTTTTGAGAACAATTCTTCGCACACTTTCCCCCTTTCCTTTGTCTTTGCCGGATATCTCACCGGTACTCAAAGGGGACCATTTCTTTGAAAACATTGGTTTGGTTGCCTGGGACTACACTGTCCCATCCTGCACATGGGCAGAGGGTCAGGTATGCAAGCAAGGACCACTGTTCCGGGCCTCGGCCACTGTGAAGCCTAAGGTCAGGATCAGCGGGTTTGATAGGATTTCAATTATTCGACAGTAGGCCTTAGAACACTGGAAAGATGTATAGAGATAATCGCGTGGTGGTGGTGTGCGGGGCAAGGACCGGAGGAACTTCCCTGTGCCAATACAGCACTAGGCGCAGGTTCACAACCGCGCCAGAGCCACTTTGTTTGGGCGATACAGCTCACGTTTGTTGATTTTTTTTTTGCTGCTTGCATTCAAAGCAGATAGCCATAGTGGAATAGGGACAGGCTCAGAGATGCGTTTCCATTTCCATCAGATGCATCCGGTCGAACATCATCACAGCAAGCGGGGGGTACAGCTATAGCTGGCCATCGGTGCCCCACAAGACTGTCCCCAATCTCACCGGATTCACCAACCTCCTGAACAGATCCAACCTCAATCAACCCCGCCGGCCAGCTGGTCGCCCGTCCCCTCGTTCGTCTGCAGCGGGGCCGTCGTAGGCGCCGCGGTGGCTGCCGAAGTGGTCGCCGCAGTCGCAGCCGCGGACCTCGGCGCAGAGGCCATCGCCGGGCCGTTGAACGTGGGCGTACTGGAAGCGACGCTGGCGCCATCCGGGGTGGGGGCGTCCGCTGCGGTCGGGGCGGTCGGGGCGGTCGGGGCGGTCGCTGCCGTCCCCGTCCCCATCACAGTCGCGCTGGACGGCGCGGACGCGCTGTTTTCGGCCTCCGCACTTACCCTACCCTCGTCCTTGTCCCCGCCCTTCCCGCCCGGACCCACCCCAAGGCCTACGGCGAGCGCGATGATCGCCGCGAGCGCGAGCACGGAGAGCAGGAAGGTCTTCCGCTTGTTGCGCGTGTGCGGGGGACATGCCGGAGCGCCGGAGCGGCGGTGAGCTGAATCTGGGGTCGTCCATGGGCGCGACTGCGCAGTAGGCCTTCTCGTCGGTCGGCGGGAGAACAGCGCCGGGAGGGAGATCGAGCTTTGCGGATTCAGGGGAAAGGAGGGAGGTATCGTAGCCCGCTTGGCGCTCTGCGCGACTGGGCTCTGGCGCGCTGGCGAGGAGCTGCGGCGAGTAGTACGTGCTCGCCGCCATGGGGGTGTTCGGCGGTGAAGAAGGGGGTGAGAAGGAGGGGGGATGAGGTGGATGAGATAATGGTGAGAGAGAAGATAAAGGCGGTGCTGCCGGAGTCGCGGCCATCACGGTCAGTCGAGTCTCAGCCGCGAGCCTGGTGAAATGCCACTGCGTTTTCAGACGGAGCGTACGGCAAGGCGGTGTTGACGATTGCATCCGTCTCGTCTCGTCGGCACTCTAACGGGCATCTCTATATGACTTGTACCATCCATAATTTATGTTCTTCTTTTCCAAGACTTTCAGTTTAGGAGACAAACATTAGATGACGAGCAGCAGATTTGAGGCGTGCCGGCATCCCTGCTGGCGGACCATCCTCGGTGTTCCCAACGCAATACCGTTGGCGCTCTGAAAATTGCCTATTGAGGCACGGAGTCACTGACAGACTTTGATACATACTCTCTACCCTTTGAGACACGGAGCCCACTCACCTGTGAGAGCTGCACAAACGGTTGGATTGGGCCGGGTTGCATTGCAGCGCCTCACGGTGAACGCTGTGTGTTTGCCGCGAGTCCAGAAGTATTTCGGCCGGAGTGAACGGCTGTTTGAATGAGTCACTCCCTAGTACTCCGGTTCCACCGCTTCACATTCCTCCCTCGTCCCCGCTTCGTTTTCCAGCCTTCGGGTCCTTGAGCCCTGCTTTTCCCTAGTCACGTTCTCAAAAACTCTTTTCTTTAATAAATTACAACAAAGGCAGAACTGTTTCTATCCTGGTCTCAAAGCTCTCCTATGCAACCCGTCCATGCACTGCAGCAACCAAATTTAAGAAACGTGCAGCTTCTATTCTGACCAGACGTGAAACAAGTCGGCGGTCTGCTCGCGTAGCTAAGGTAAACATGAAGAAAACATATGCTTTATACTTATAAGCACAGCAAGCATGAAGCAATGTTGATACAGTCGAGAGAAGATTGTTGTTGGTGGGCGGTCCACCCCAAACAACCACCATGCCTCAAAAACCACTGCTTGGGTTCGTTCTCTGACTCGTGTATTGTGGAAAGGAAATCGAAAAGTTTAAACTTATCTTATTTCAGTGCAGTAGAGCTCTACACACATAGCATGATCCACACAAAAATTTCAGGTGGCCGATGATGCTCGCTCATCTGGTCATCTTGTCGCCCGGTGTGAGCGCGCACATCATAGTCCGCTCGATTGTATCAAACATATTTATTTCACGGCACTAAGAGACTCCCCAGTCCATAGAATTAGAGTAATGGCGTCGATATCCTTCGTAGTCTATGCGGAAGGGGCGAATGGGCGCGTCGCTGAGCTAATTCTCACCACCGAGCTCGCCATCGCTCGAGGGCCTTCGCCGGACAACGACGACGACCCCAGACTTCCCGCGACGGCACCCCTTGACCCGGGGTAAGCCGTTCAAGCTAAAAACTAATGGAGTTCAGAAAGTTTCCGACACCCTGGCTTCTGGGAAACGATCGTGGCCGCAGTGCGCACACCTCGCCCTCGCCATCGCCTCATTCCATTGCGTGCACATCAATATCAACACTTCTGCTTTTTCGGGGATTCACAGCTTGATCTTCTTCACTTTCAGCAACATCGTCTCTCTGTTCTCGCAGCTTCGTCGTCGTCTCATTCTCGCCCCGCTGAAGTTAACCTCAGGAGTTTCTACACCGAATCAACCAAGAGCTTTTGACTATGTCTTCGGATGTCACGGTACTACCACCTCTCTCCCAAGGGGTTGGATACGGGGTTGTAGTGGGTGTAGGGCTAGCGTTCGCGTTAGGCATGATGGTCGTGACGCGCCTGTTGAAAGAGTACCTTTCGGAGAACGTACGTTGCCGATTTACCCCATCCCTTCGGCCTACATCAGATTGGTTCTGAGCTCTTTTGCCCATATCCAGCCGAACCAAAGTGAAACGTTCATGGTCGGCTCGAAGTCTTCTTTTCAGCCTCGCCGACTCTCGCCTGACGCACAGCTCCGCAGGTTGCCAACCGCACTGTCGGTACAGGCTTGACTGCAACCGCGGTTATCAGTAGCTGGGCATGGACAACTGTGAGCCTATCTCGACTTCTACCCAGCGAGCGAAGAAGACTTTCAGAAGAGCTTACACATACGCAGGCCATGCTGTCTTCCGCGACCGTGACCTTCAACTACGGTGTCAGGTAAGCAGCAATTCCAACCACTGCGGATGTGTGCTGATTCAGGTGTTCGCTGCAGCGGTGCGTTCTGGTTCGCGGCTGGTTGCGTGGTTCAGGCGAGCATTACTGCGAGAGAACTCTTCGGCTATGGAAGCACTGAACCTTTAAGGTGCAGATCGCGTTCTTTGCTTTGATAGCTATTCAAGTGGGTCTTTCAAGGAGCGACACAGATAAGGTGGCACCATTGACGACTGTATCTGCAGACCAAGCTCAAAATCCCGAATGCCCACACGCTGCTCGAGATCATTCGAGTGCGGTACGGCAAGAGTACGCACTGCGTCTACATGGTGAGCGTCTTTAATCAGACATGTGGATCCTGCTGAAGGCTCTCGGGCTTGAAAGGTGCTCTGCCTGATCAACAACATCATTTCTGTCGCCAACATGCTATTGGGTGCTTCTGCAGTCGTGTGCGTAGCTTCTACACGTTACTTCCAGCTCAGGCTGATCCGACTTGGCTTTTCCAAACGACAGTACTGCACTCACTGGGATGCAGTACGCCTTACAGTTACGTTGTACGACCGTGTGTAACTGACCTCAACTTGTTCTTTCAGCACCGTTGCGGCCAACTTCCTGCTTCCGTGAGTAACTTGGGCTTCGTGCGGCGTACCGACTTGAAAGAAAAAGCTCACCGACACGAACAGTCTGGGAGTTGTGCTGTACACGGTAACAGGAGGCTTGAAAGCGACTTTCCTCACGGACTATGGTGCGTCGAGCTCGATAAACGGGCCATTCTGGTGTCTACTTACCGAGGGGCGCAACAGTGCACACCGTCATGTTCGTGGCTCCTTATTCATCCCTTAGAAGAGTCCACTCAATTGCGTTTCAATAGCATCCTCATCATAATCATCTACTTCGGCATCAAGACCTTCTCAACCGACCTCATTCGGTCTCCCGAGCACCTCTGGGAGCTCGTGAAGGCAGTCAGCGACGAAGTCAGTTGCTGGTCATGTTCTTTCCTTCGAGCAGCATACTCATCTGATACAACAGACACCCGTTGCGGGCAATTACCAAGGGAGCTACCTGACGATGGCGTCCAAGGAGGGGATTCTCTTTGGGATCATCCACACTATGGCAAACTGTCCGCTCTCACTCTGCTGAACCCAGAGAAACTTTCGACTGACGCACATAATCACTCTGAACAGTTGGGCTCGTCATTGCAGACACGTCGTACTGGCAGAAGGGTTTTGCCGCCGATGTGACGGCCGCTGTACCTGGTACGTCCTAGGCCCTTTACTAGACGTCCACAAGACACTGACTTCCCAATACCAAAAACAGGATACGTTCTGGGTGCTGTAGCGTACTGGGCGATTCCGTTCTCCCTCGGAACCGTCATGGGTACGTTGTCACACACATTTTGAATACTGCATCGCAACTCATCCAGCAACTACAGGGCTCGCTGGAATCGCTTTGCAGTCGAATCCGCTGTTCCCGACGTATCCTCGGGCAATGACTACCGAGGAGCTAAACGCGGGTGTACGTTGCGATTCTAGCTCATTTGGTACCTTGCAGCTCGCTGACTCCTCACGTCCAGGTCGTCATCCCCTATGTCGCCCAGACGCTGGCCGGCAAAGGAGGTGCTGGGGCTGTGTTGGTAATCGTCTTCATGGTTCGATGAGATGCAGCTCATGGTATCTGGACGAGACGCCTGTTTTCTCACTCAATTCTTTTAGGCCGTCACCTCCACAACTTCGGCACAGCTGATCGCTGTCAGCTCTATCTCGTACGCAGTACAGCATGGTACTGATGAGTCTCAACTTACTCTCTGTGACCCATAGTGCCTACGACATCTACAAGACTTACCTCCGGCCGAAGGCCAGCGATAAGGCTGTGATTCGGGTGTCGCACTTGGCTGTCATCGGGTTTGGCCTCGTACGTCAGATTTGAGAGTGAAATTTATCTTCAAGCCTTGAAGCTTACCCTACTTTGCTATCTTGTAGTTCATGGCCGCTTTCAGCACAGGCCTATTCTACGGAGGTGCGTTCCCCTCGCATGAGAGCCTTTCTTTCAAGGCAGAGAGCTGAACCACCATTTTGTAGGCGTTTCCCTCGGCTGGACGATCTACATGCTTGGCGTCATCGTCTGCCCGTCTATGTTCCCCATCCTCCTCACGATCCTA
The DNA here is from genome assembly GCA_000826855.1 of Basidioascus undulatus. Taxonomy (NCBI): domain Eukaryota; kingdom Fungi; phylum Basidiomycota; class Geminibasidiomycetes; order Geminibasidiales; family Geminibasidiaceae; genus Basidioascus; species Basidioascus undulatus. The sequence continues at coordinate 5,457 of JTLS01000980.1, read as the reverse complement.
TGGGACCGGCAGACGAAGGTCGCCGCAATTGTGTCCCCCATCCTCGGCATGGCGGGCGGCATCGCCGTCTGGCTCTCGACTGCATACGCATTCGAGGGCGCTGTCACGATCGACAGCACGGGCACGTCCTTGCCTTGCGTGGTGTGTTCGTTCTTTAATTCCTGTACAATTAAGAGAAGCTGAAGCGAGGAACTCTTTACAGTATGGCACCGTGACTTCGGCGTTCCTCCCTCTCCCCACTTCAATCATTCTCAGCCTTCTCCTCAAGCCCTACCGGTATGACTGGGCCAAGGTGCGTAAAACTTGCTTCTATTTATTGGAGTTTCCCAACAGTAGTTCCCACGTGCTCGGCCTACCTGAACGGCCTCCCCTAGTTCAACGAGGTTAAGCTCGTCGAGGCGGACGACTCGAGCGTGAGCCATTCGGAGAAGACGACCGAGTTCTCCCCAGAGCAAATCGCCTATCTCAAGAAAGGATCGATCTTCTCGGGGGCCGCGGCGGTGGTCCTATTTCTCGCAGTCTGGGTAAGCCGTCCCGGAGATCTATCAGCTGTGTTGCGACGTATGGCTAATGGATTGCAACGCTGTAACGTTGTCAGGTACTTTGGCGTACGGATTTTTCAGGGATTAAGGAGGTCTCAGGGTGTGTGCTGACACAGAGTACGACAGCGTTGCCGATGTACGGCGCGAACTGGGTAAGCGCTCCCAATGAGAGAATGTATTGACGGTGCAGCTTACCCATGTGCGGTTACTATGCAGGTCTTCTCCAAGCCGTTCTTCACGGGCTGGATCGTGGTCGGAATAATTTGGGCTTTCTTTGCCTTCTTCGTTGCGGGTGAGTGGCAAACACACCTGTCTAGATGCTAGTTTGAGTGAAAGCACACGAGGCACTCACACGCCTTCTCTCCAGGCGTTCTTCCGCTCTTGCAAGGCTGGAGGACGATTGCCTTCATCGCGGCCGAGGTCTGGAGGAAGTCCACTGGGAAACCTACTCGTGGACCGAGGAGGCGCTCTTCGGGTCAGACGGACGTGACGGCGGTGGGAGATGGGCCGTTCGACGACTTGAAGGGCAAGGACTCGCCTGCTTGAAGATGGGGATACGACTGAATATAGTCATTATCAGACTAGTATAAAATGATTATGTAGCACTCAGATATCTTTTATAGCGTTCATTGTCTGCGATGTGTGGCTGTCTCGCATTCTGCTGTCGCCAACGATGACAGTGTGCCCCCCCACTGCCACTCTCTTTGAGCTTAGGATGTGTATGTGAGGTCTATGGGGTTGTTTTTTTCTTTTCTTATTATACCGTATAAAGCCAGCGAAAGACAAGTGTTTAAAAAACGCACTCGAGCACAGCCAAGTTCCCGCATCTCCAACCTGCCCTCCGGCTCTGTCGTTTTCTCCGTACCGGCAGCTGTCATCCCCACTTCCGTTAATCAAAACAAACCCCTCGCCCTCTTGCTCTGCCCTCACTTTCTCACTCACCCGCCACCCAGACGACTCGCACCTACATCCCTGTCTTCGCTACCGCGCCTCATGGACTCCCTACGGAAATTCAAGCCCTTCTTGAAACTCACTGCGGCTGGCAACGGCGAGGCAGCTGGCGGTGCTCCGCCGGAGTCCTCCGGGAGACATGACAGTACGTCGACGTCTGTCACTCAATTGGACCAACGCCGTTCAAAAATGGAATGGGAGCAGGTCCATACGGCATGCAGCTTCCTTACCCGCACCAGCTTCCCGCGATGTCGAGCTCGATGCTGCCGACTGTTCACTGTGAGGGCGCCTTCTCGTCCTGGTCCTGACGGAGCTTCGAAAATGCTTAATTTTCCATTTATCGTGTCAGCGTCCCCTTCCACCTCTCGTCCCATCGCCCCTACTCCCCGCAAGCGGCGGACGTCCCTCACCTCGAGCTGGGCGACGTCCATCTTCCTGCCCGAGAGTGCCGTCGTTTCACCAACACGCCCTGCCAAGCTTCTCCCGGAAGCTCCTCAAACTTCTCGAGAAGAGGACGAGACGCAGGTGGAGGTGCTGCTCGATGGGCTGTTGGAGTACTATGTCGAGGGCGAGGGAGAGGAAGAGGGTCTGGAGGTGTTCAACGACCTGCCCGAGGTAATTCTGTCGTTTGGTCTTTCGGGTATAGGAAAGAGGGATCTCACATTGCTGCGGTCTCTTTCCGTGTTTACAGCCCTCACGAACGTCCATGCCCACCGTCGCACCCCTCAAGCTCTCGCATCGCCCCCGTCCAGCGCCTTCGCCGCCCATCCGCAAGCGGCCCTTCCCCTCTCCCTCCGCGTCCGCCGGACCTTCTTCCGCACACATATTCTCCTGCCTTCCGCCGTCGAAGCGTCCTCGCATCGCACCGTCCCCCGAGCAGCACCAGCAGCCGAAGAGCCACTTCAGCTCGAGCCCGGTTTCTGCAGACAAGCAGGTACGCCGCTGCGCTTTGCTTCACATACCGAATCTTTTCAACTCAAATGCATAGCTTTATCTCTGATATTTCTGGTCTCAACTCAGCTGCACCGACTCTTACCCCTCGCCATCAAGCATATTGACATGCCCGAGCTCCTCCGGGACCTGGCGAAGCAAGGCCTGCACGGGGTGACCGAGCGGGATGTGCGTAAGAGGTGAACCCAGATCTCCCACGCTTTTAACCGGCCCTACCCCTCGTCCTCTCGAACACTGACGTGTCCCGCTTGGTCCATGACAGGTGGAAGCTGCTGCAGGACTTGGAGGCGCTGATGCCCGGGACCCAGTACGTGCCGCAGAGCCCGTGCAAGCGCAAGCGGGGGAGGGGCGTGAAGGAGGGGAAGCTGGTGGCGGGGCTTAAGGGGCGGGGTAATTGGATTTGAGTGGGCGAGAAGAGTTGGTTTGGGGGTGGGCGGCGCAGCGACGGCGGGGGTGGCAGGCCTCGGTTTCCTGCATTGCGCGGAAGGACAGCACCACTGCACATCTATGCGTCATGTTTGAAATTGATTGATCCTTCCAAGATTCCTTCGTGTTGCGAGCATGAACAGCGAGGTTTGAGCATTTGCACACTTTCCAAAAGTGAGCCAGTATGGAACCAACGGTCGCAGTCGCGCCGTGCCAGACATGTTCGAAGCACATGCTCTCTTCAGACCACCGTCTCCGACCTAGAGTTCACTCGTTTCATCTCTCAGAACAACAACATCGATTTCACCCCTCCTCACGGTAAGCCCTTCAGCACTTCCCTCCTGGGCTTCTTGACCTTCTCCCACTGTCCAACCGTGCCGCCCATGGGAATCCTCCCCGAACTTGACCCACACGTGCCCGATGACCTTCAGCGGCATCTAGTTCTCTGGCCGCTTCTCCTTCTTGTTGAACGCAAGCTGCGTCTGGTTGCGGGCGGTCATGCAGCTGGGACTCGACTGCGAGGGAGGGTGTCAGATGGATGGAAAAAGAGGGAAGAGAGTGGAGGAGAAGGGAGGGAAGAAGGGGACGCACCGGTGGGAGGCATGATATCGATTACGTGGATGTTATTGTGCTTCTCGGTCGCGAAGACCTGCTTCCGGAGAGCAAGGATGAACTGGTGCAGGGCGGCCTTGCTCGCGCAGTCTGCGCGAACAGTTTCCGTTCGTCAGTTCAGCCTCACAGTACGACATGAGCATTGGATGCTTATACGGGCGAGCAGTGATGGGCGCCATAACCAGCACCTCGAGACGAACACGAGCTGTGGGCGCGGCTTGCTCGCAAGGTGGGCGTGTGCGAGGCGGAGGACGGCGTGGTAGTTCAGGTCGACCTATTTCTCGACTGTGTCCCAGCCGATTTCGGGCTTGGTAAAATTCAAACCCCTGGACAAGGATAATTTTGTGAGTGGGGGTGGGGAGAAAGGGAGGGAGGGGACGAGGTAGACACACCGCTGGATCCCGCTCACGAGCTCCACGCAGTCAAGCTCGCCGCTGAACGCGCCGGTTACGTTCTTGACGAACTCGGGAAGGCCGGAGTAGTCGGCCTGTCGAAAGGTACGCCCTGGACTTTGTCGGAGACGTACTGCTTCACGAGCAACAAAAGCAGTGGGTCGCGTTAGTGCTAGCCAAGGGGAAAGGGGGAAGGGAGTGCATACCTCGTCTAGGCGCTCCTTGCGCCGCCCGACGGCGATCACGTGCCCAGTCTCGAGGTGCTTCTCGGCCAGGGCACGACCATGCCCTGATGCATTAGAGCAGTACCCGTGTTAGTGAAGACAGGCGAACAGTGAGTGTGGAAGAACACACTGAGGTGGAGCCAACGACGAGGACGACTTTGGCGTTGAGGGGGCTGGTGGCGGACATGATGAGTGAAAAGTGGATGTTCGTAAGAGTGGTTGGGGTAGAAACGAATATGGATAGATGGAGAAGAGGAAGAACAGAGTGGACTGCTGGGCCTTTCACCGACGATCGGGCTGTAGAAGAATGCATGAAGAGCGTTGCGCCCACCACGCCATGCGGTTTGCCACGGAGGAGACCTCGACACGGTATCTTTTTCGGGGCTTTTGCGTAGATACAGCACAGCAACGGTACTGCGCAACAAGGCATTCAAGGAAAACTGACATGCAGCCCCGGTGGCACTTTGAGTCCCCTGGCAAGTTTGCCAAGTTCAGGACCATCAAACAGAGCAATGAAGCTATTCATAAAATTTACTGTTCATTAAAACAGTATCATAGTCTGCGGCAAGGAGAATTAAGGGGATCGCCGAGAGGTGTCTTGCCCCAATTGTTTGCCAACTCCTGTCAAATCCACATTTTTGCCGGCCGAACTACGCGCATCGCTGCAAGTTCGTCGCCGTCGCTTCCCTTCTAACTCCCACACACTCACGCTTCCCTCCTCCTCATCCTCCCTTCTGCGGCCATGTCCGATCCCAACATCAACCCCCGACGGCTGGTCAAGATCGACGCCGAGCGCGTCCGCGATGTCCGTCCTTCGCGCGCTTGGGAGGGGAGCGCTCGGAGCTGCAGCAGCGTCTGACCGGAAGGGGCGGAGCAGGTCGCGTCCTCTGACTTTCCGGGCCACTATCCGGGCGAGGACAACTCGTGGAATCTGGAGGCTTTCAAATCAGTGCGGGTCTGGTTTTCCCGTAGATCGCGCGAGCATGTGCCCTGATCGATTGGGGAAGAGCAGAAACTCGTCACGCAGATCAACCGCCTATCGGAGTCCGAGATCGAGTTTGACCTCGTCGGCGTGGACGCGGCGATTGCGAACGCGTTCAGGCGGATAATGATTGCTGAGGTGAGCGCCCCCTTTCTAGGTCAAACGGGTAGTGCGCATAGCTCAAGTGGGCTGGCTGGGGGGCAGATCCCGACCATCGCTGTTGAGCATGTTTACGTGTTCAACAACACTTCTATCATCATGGACGAGGTGCTCTCCCACCGTTTGGGGCTGGTGCCCATTAAGTTTGACCCGCGGAAACTGGAATGGCAACAACGTAAGTCTGGCGTCGCTGTGGCCCTGGTTGGGGCGGTTGGGGG
>JTLS01000979.1:0-11791 GCA_000826855.1 Basidioascus undulatus | reverse complement strand
GACCTCTCTTGCCCTCCGACCACCACCATCCCCGAATCCCATGTCCTGACCCCCTGAAATCCATCCCCCACCCCCACAGCAGCCGCCCCTGACGCTGTACTCGCTCTCGGGCAAGTACGCGACCGCCGCGTTCTCCGCCGCGCTCAAGCAGTCCCCCAAGACGCTCACCCAGGTCGCGACCGAGCTCCGCGCGCTCCGCGACTCCGTCTCCAAGGACGCCCAGCTGCGCGAGCTCGTGCACAACCCGACGCTCACCCGCGCTGAGCGCCAGGCGGCCATCGACAAGCTCGTCGGCGCCCTCAACGCCAAGAGCGACATCACCAAGAACCTCCTCGCTGTCCTCGGCGAGAACGGCCGCCTCGCCGACGCCGAGAAGATCGCTGACGATTTTGAGAAGCTCGTCGCTGCCTACAACGGCGAGGTCGAGGTCGTCGTCACCACCGCCCAGCCCCTCGACGCCAAGCTCCATCAGCGCCTCGAGACCGCTCTCAAGAGCTCCTCTGTCGCTGCCGACGGCAAGAAGCTCAAGATCTCCAACAAGGTGCGTACCGGCGTCCGGCGTCTTCCGACCTAGCCCAGGAGCTGCAGGGCTGTATACTAGGCGTTTGGTCATGCGTCCGGGGGGTGGTCTTGGACGCATGCGCGCTTTTCGAGGTTCTGACTGCATAGACGCTGACGCCGTCCCCTTCGTTCCTCGCTCAGGTCAACCCGGCCGTCCTGGGCGGTCTCGTCGTCGAGTTCGGCGAGAAGACCGTCGACCTCTCCGTCGCGTCCAAGGTCAACCGCCTCAACAACCTCATCAACGGTGCGTTCCCCCCATTTTCACCCCAAAACTCACTTCCCCTCCTCGTTCCCCTTGATCCTCTCACCTCCCCCCTCGTGCCATGCTCTCCGGTCTCGCTGACACATTAGTCTTGCTACGCACGAACAGAGTCCGTCTAAGCTGGATCTAACGGGACGTTGTGATGGGTCGGGATGCCGGGACGGGGAGGGTGGTAGTGCGAGGCGAAGGGGATGGACACGAGCAATTAATGCGCTGTGAAGGCAGCGCTGCATAGATCTGGAGTTGCGGAGAAGCGCATGCCGTGCCGTGTCGTGTGCCGTTGCGCAAGGCGGGCTGTGGGCGGGCTGCAAGTTTATAGTTCGATGTGGAAGGAAGAGCTCGAGGCTCGACTGACGGTGGGAATACCGCGATTAGAATCAAGCGTGTAGCAGCTCCGCAGCCTGCTCGGTCGTTGAACTTCCACGAGGCAATTTTAATCGCCCATATCGGTTCTCACAATTAAAGAAGTGGACGATCACCGCCGCCTGAGGGCGACATACGCGTCTCGAGTCGACGATTGACTCGTCTCTCAACCATCACCATCCTTCCTTCGCATCGCAAGCCCATACTGACACCTTGCTCGCAACCTTATCAATACTCACCTCAACGTATCACTCGATCAAATGACCAACCCAACCGCGCCCGAACCCGATTTCGAACTTCTTACGACGCTAGCCTACCGACCGTCACCTTCAAAGCCCTTCGACCTCGCGTCCTCGATCCCGCTCCTCCCGCGGCATCTCGCGCGCTTACGCACGTCTTCCAAAGCGCTCGTTCCTGAGTCCGGGACTGTGCCGCTCGGGGATGAGGACGTGCTGAATGCGCTGGAGGCGCTGGAGGCGCGCGTGCGGGCGTTTGGGGCGGAGAAGGCGCAGCGGGTGGGTTGGGAGAACTCGATCAACCGAAAGTATGGGAAAGCTGAACCCTGCGCGAGGGCGGGGAAGGTTCGGATATCTGTGTCGCCAAGGGATGGAGGCGTGAAGGTCGAGAGCTGGGCTTTGACGTCCATGCCTGATCGTGCGTCTTCCTCTTCTTCTTTCAACGCAAGGCTTACGCTGCTGACTCCTTCGCAAACAACCAGATCCGGTCCGCGTCGCCCTAGACCTGCATCATCCCGTGCCGCTCGACTCCCCCTTCCTCTACCACAAAACAACCCGCCGCGAAGTGTACGATTCCGCGCGAGCGAGACACGGTTTGTCTTCGCTCCCTTCTCGCCTCTCCCCACTCCCTCCCTCCTCCATCGTCTCACTTCCCTCCTTCCATTCAGGCGCCACCCTCAACCCCGCCTCCCCGCTCTTCGACGTCCTCCTCCTCAACGCTTCGGAGCACCTAACCGAATCGACCATCGCGAACGTCGCCGTGCAGCTTTCACCGGGCGGGCAGTGGGTCACCCCGCCCGTCAGGGACGGGCTTTTGCCGGGGGTGATGCGCGCGGACCTGCTGGAAAAGGGGAAGGTGGTGGAGGGCCATGTGGCGGTGGAGGAGCTGGTTAGGGGGTGGAAGGTGCGTTGGCTGGCGTGTGGGAGGGGGAGAAAAGAGCGGACACTGAGAATAGGATGGATGGGTGCGTGGGGAGAAAAGGAGGGGAGGGCGAGGGTTAGGTGCTTTAATGCGGTGAGGGGAGTGTATGATGTGGAGCTGGTTTTGGAGGAGGCGTGAATGAAGATCGAAGACGTGGCCACGGAACCTTCCGTGCGCAATGCCCGCTCGCTATGTGGATTCGACCCCCAGTACGACAGTTGCTCGGCTCAGCTGGTGTTATCATCCATGAATTTGAAAATAATAAATGCCAAACTGGTTCGTAGACAGTGCATCATTGTCGGCGAATGCAGCACAACTCTAACCGCTTACACTGCGCAGTCGCCGGAGGTCGTCGACGGATATTTGTCTGTCGGTACTGTTGTCCATGCAATCCTTCCTGATTACGTGTTTATACTAATCGCTTTTTCCATTGCAATTTGTCGGCAGATCAACAGGACAGAGTCGCGTCGGCTGAAGAAACCGACGCTGGAACCCTTTCGGCTTGACGAATTCCCGGGGTGCCGAAACCCCTCCACGCTACGAAGTAACGCAGTCCGCGTCTTCTCTCGTCTTTCACACTTTTTTCCATCCTTACACATGCTAATACTTTCGCGAGGCCCGCATCTTCGCCCAAGCCTCACATCGATCGCCAAGCCTCATCGAACCGAGCGCCGCTCCGTCTTCAGCTGGGTCTCGAGAGTCGGCAGCGCACTACGAGAATTTCGACAAGATCGTGAGTTTCGCGCGGAAGCCGTAATCCCTCCGGAGGAGCTGCTCGATCCTTCGAAGTTCCCGTCGCTCCCTCTGGAGCCGCTCGATCGTGTATCCTTCCTACCGTTTCGACTTTCTCAGTTGCGCGCCCGTACACTCATTGCGGAGCACTGCGGCACGGCGGTGCGTTCTCGTCCGAGAGTTTCTCATAACGCCACGTCTGATGTCCTCCCTTGTAGACCCCTATCGACTATGAGCTACAGGCGCTCTTCGTTCCGATGTGGCTGTCCTGGGGTCTGTACTTGTGTGATCAACGGACTACGCCGACCTCGTCCGTACGAAAAATCCAGGACGGAGTGGAGACGCACGTGCAGCCGTATCGAGATCATCAGCACGCCGTCCTCGCGTTTCCCGGCTTTCCCTCTCCCGCAGCGCCGCACATCCTACCACCCTCGTATGCACCTATCCGACACCTGAATATCATGATACCTTACCGTTGACGTCTGATCTGGCTCTAGGGCCGTGCTCGGACTCCCCCGGAACCCGATTAAGCATCGGCAAGTCACCGACCCAGAGTCCCTCTCGGATCTCAACCTGCCCACCTGCCTCGCCAAGTACCCCTTCCCGCCCTTTGTGCTTCCTCCTCCCGACCTAGACAGCTACTTCCGCCCCACCACAACGTACACGACGAAGTGGACGACGGACTGGGGCGACGCGGTAAACTACGACGAAGTCCTCAGCTCGTTCCGCACGCCATTCGTGAACCACGCGTATCCCGTCTACGCGCCCGTATTCGCTGCCTTCGATCGATCGAGTTCCGACACGAGCACTGAGCCGTTCGCTATTCTCGATGCCTGCGCGGCCGCAGGCCGTGTGTACTCGAGACTTGTCCCAGACAAACCGCACCTGTGGCAAAGTCCTCGTGAGGTAATGCCGTTCGCGCAAGAATTCATGCAGGTGTGCCTAAGTTTCCCCCTTCACCGTCTTTTATCGCTCTTACATATGCTTGCAGCCGACCGCGGGCCCGAAACGTCCGATTCACGCCCTTTGGTCGCTGTTCGACGCTGAAAACTTCTGGTCACGGAGAAGCGGGTATAATTCTGCGGGCGAAAGTGGAACTTTGAAGTATCCAGAGGAGATCAACGTCGTGGTGGCACGGTCTCCCGAAGACACGAGGGAGTCCAACGCGGAGCGATCCTTGCAGCAGTTCAGGTTCGCTGTCTATTTGCGCCCTAGCCTGGTAGGCACATCGAGTTAACCGAACTTTCTGCCCCTCCCTCTTTTGGTTTGTTCGACAGGCGCGAGTCCCGAGTTGTCGCAGCGGGAGGCATCGCCCGCGAACTTGGACTCGCTCTGGGACAGCGCACGGACGCCACCGGCGTCGACTGGTCCTCCGTCGCGATCCGTAACCTCTGGCAACATGATGCTGCCGGATCCGCGTCGCCCACCGCGGACGAGCCGAATCAAGGGCTCAAGTTGTACGCCTCAACGGTGTAAGCGCTTTTCTTCAAATACCAAACCTCCTGGGCCCTTCTCGCTGACTGGCTCTGCAGGACGTACATTATCGCTCGCACCGGGTTCAACGCAGATCCGCCTCTGCCGGAGTGGATGGTCGAGGTGCGAAAGGCGCGTGAGCTCGCCGCGGCGGGAAACCTCCAAGCGCGCCGCCTCCGTCAAGCCCCCGCTCCTCGGCCTCCTCCCTCCTCGTCGCCCAAGCCGAAACCCGAGCCACAGCCCCGCACCGCCCCGAAGCCTAAACCGGCGCGTCCCTTCCCACGCTCGCCGCCGGCACGACCAACCCCCGCCGCCTCACGGGCGCCCCCGTCCCCGCCGCCTTTGTACGACCACGAGGGCGTCTACGCCCTGCTCGGCTTAGAGGATCGGGCGCGCGCCCGCAGCTTGGAGGACAAGGACATCGACGAAGCGTGGCAGCGATGGAAGCCTCGCTTCCTCGAGGTGCAGCGGGCGGAGGGCCGCGAAAAGAGCGAGCAGCTGGTGCTGCAAGTGCAAGTCGCCATGGCTCGAGTCGAGACGGGTACATCTCCCGTGGAAGGAATCGGCTGAAACTGAGGTCTGCGGCTGATCTTGCGTTCACGTGTCCAGCGAAGAACAGGGCGACGTACGAGGCCGACGGCAAGCGACGTGCCATCCTGGAAGCTCGGACGTCTAGTCGCAGATAGATTGCCTCACCTTCTTGTTTGCTCCGTTTGATCACTTCTGCATCCTACTCCGACCGCATTGCATACTCTCCGCTACTTCCCGATTACCCCGGTGTTGCTGTCGGCCTGTGGAAGCTTGATACTCGGTCATGGCTTTTGGTTAGTATGACAAGAGTACCGCCATGTGTGTCTGACGGCATTTCAGGAGTACAGGCGGTTGGTTCCGACCTAGCCATGATCAAAAGCAGGACTGGGCTGCGTCTTCTGGCCGCATCGCACAGCTTGATCTACAGAGATGCTACATGCAGAACAAGGAACAAGAGTGAACCATGAAGGATCTTGGGTGTCAACCCCACTCACCATCATGAACAACCACTTCAACCGACAGCTTCCACGCTATGAGCCTGCTTTAGGCCTGCTTAACACGCCAGTGGTCCACCATTAACTTGACTTCCTCAAGAGCTGGGATATGCACTTCGTGTTGTATGGTAAATTTCTATCCACAAAGCTTGAGCGGAATCTTTGTGCCTCCAAAAAGTTGAGGCCATGAGGCAACCGAGCAGGCGCTGAGCTGAGTTCTTGCACTTGCAAGACAGCCTGCTCGTCCTGAAAGCCTTTTCCGGTAACCCTGCCGATTCCGTTGGTGCGGGAAGGCTGTTCTGTTGCCATCCTCACAACGGCACTGGCGGCAGTCGTGACGAAAGTAACCGCTGCAATAAAGCCCATGTTTGGGACCGTACAAACTGGGGAGAGACAAAGACTCGACAATAATCCACTGTATTCGCTAGGAATGGTCTATGCACAGGGCAACACGGTGCTCAGAGGGAGATCGTTTAAGGGCCATCAAAACGAACCATACACATTAAACGGGCGGGTGGATTCGTGCCCGGTCTTGGACGTTTGGACACCGAGCTGAAACACGCTCTAGTTTCTAGATTGTTTGCATCCGGTAGATGAGTAAAGGGAATTTGATTGAGGTGCCTAGGTGGCGACACTCACGCTTGCTTCCGAGTTCGGTTTCAATGTATGTCCTTTCAAGCTGTGCCGTCGCTCAAAACGGCAATTCACGATTCTGAATCGCTGCTGTCCAAAGGTTGATTTTAGGCCGGGCTGTTGAGTGTTGTCAGCCCCTCAGCCCAGGACGAGCGAAGCAGAGTCGAGTGGATTGCAAGGAACCGGCCGAAGCTCAGCGGGTCGCTTGGCTTCGACTCCACAAGAACGCGGCAACAGCGGCTCCTTCTCTTCTTCCGCCTTCACTATCTTCTTGCCTGCCTCGCGTATGACAATGTGCGACATGGTCAATGTCACATATCGACCTATCGCTTCTAGCACGTTCTTCACAAAAGCTGAGAAACAACGGCTGATTTCGCGTCACATGGAGTGCTTATCATCTTGTGTGGAAAGTGGCACCGATACAAACCCCCGGTGTTCCGTGCAGACATGTTGCGAAGGCGACTGTTCGTCACTCTCGAAGCAGATGGCCTGTCAAGCACGCGCGGATGAATGCTGAAAGCTCGTTTGCACTCATGGTCGTCGTCGTTCACAGGTTGACCGCTTCGACGCCTCATGTGGCGTCACTCCGCAAGCTTGCGTCCTCACTGTGGCTGTTTTAGGAGGAAAGCTTATCTCATTTTGACTGGTTTCCTTGCAAGCGCAATTGAAGGCGTGCAGATGCGTGCAGGCTCCCAGTGATCTTGCTCTGTTGCTCGTTGTCGTCCTGCTTCCCGGGTCCACCAGCAATTTTTGGTTGCATTAGTTGGAACTGAATACACTTGCACAAAGTATTCTGTATTTGAGGCTGAAGATGGTGAAAACCGGTGGAGAGCGACGCGAACCCGAACGGCATACTTTTTCGTCGCGACACGACACTGACGGGATCGCAGCGGTTCCAACATTATTTAAACCTGGACGAGGATGAGAGTCTGAGAATTTGCACCTAGTCTTTACAGAACTGGAATGGAAGGAAGAGGAAGTGAAAGAGCTTTGATATGAGGAAAAACAAAGGGTGGGGTCGCACTGACAGCTGATAGCAATTGCGGGTTTCAAGGGCAGCGAACAGCAAGCATCGCACCTTGCCTTCTTTCTTCCTTCACCTTTGTCCACCCTCCCTCAACCAGTCTATGCACCTTTCTGACACATGTTCTTACCGTTACGCGTTCGATGTCTTCGCCCAAACTGACCCTCGATCGCTTCACCATGTGCATATCAAATCCAGCGCCGCTCCTTCCTCGACTTCATCGAAGTCGCAGAAATAGCAGCGGAAGTCGCCGAACCAGCTGGGGCGGCCCTGCTTGCGCGCTCAAGGTCCAAGAAGCGCCACACCAACAAGAAGGAGAAGATGAAGAAGAGAGCGGAGGAAATAGAGCGCGAACGCTTGATAGCGGCGAACCTCCGCGTCCGCTGACTCCCGCCAGCTCCCCACCAGCTTCCTCCTCCTCCACCGTATCCTCACTCCCCCCCAAGCCCGCTCTCGAGCCAAAGTCCCGCACCACCCCGAAACGAAATCTCCGGGCGCGGTCCCCTCCGCGCTCGCCGCTCGAAGGTCCGCCCCGCGGCTCTTTCGCTGCCCCGACTGCGCCCGCGCCTGCGTCCGCACCGCCTTTGCATGCCCACGAGGGCGTATACGCTCTTCCCTGCCTGGCGTATAAGGTGCGTTTAGGCACAGTGGAGGACGAGGTCATCGAGGAAGCGTGGCAGCGCATGAAGCTTCGCTTCCTCAAGCTGCAGCAGACGGACGGCCGCGAGGCAAGCGAGCAACACAAGCAGGTTCAGATAGCTCTGGGTGGTGTACTGACCGGTGCGTCGCATGCAGATCCGGCCCGGGGTCGTGGGCTGATTTGTGTTTTCGTCTTCAGCAAAGAACCGGGCAACGTACGAGGCCGAGGGAAGCGACTCGCCATTCAAGCTGCTCGTGCGGACGCTCGTCGCAATAGATAGCACTAACTGCTTATATCTTGTTACCCTTTCTTGCTTGGAAGAAAGCTAGAGAGGCTTGAGCGAGGCAAATGCGGAGGCGAAAATGGGTTGTGTGTTGCATGAGCAAGAACGACTACAGGACGTAAAGCTGCCGCACTTTCTTTCGCGCAGTGGGACAAGTTAAACGTTGAGGTGGGCATGAAAATTTTGATTAAAGTGCTCTTGAGTAATCCTGAGCCGTTTAATTAGCACCCTCACCTATCACGTTGTAACACGCAGACCTACACGAAAGACACTGCGTGAGAATGAGCGAGGCTGCCACGGCAATGTTGCAGTAGTGTCAGTGCATTTATCACAGGCGGACGCCTTTGTAACTGGATCACTATACTGATAGACAAACTCAAGAGACAACGGCCGTGAGGGTCCCTGGAGTCCTCGAAATCGCCTGTCAGCGGCCTAGGACCCAAGTGTGCAGGGAGACCACCCCCTTCAGCCTGCCCAAGACCTTGAATCTTCCTTTAGGAAAGACTTTGATCGGACCATCACAGGCAAACTTCACGGAGGCCCTCAGCAGAAACTCTGTCCTTTGCCTTTTCTGATTCTGCATGGGCTGCAGATTGACACGCCCAGATGGTTACGACATGAGCCTCTTGATAGAAGGCCCCCGCATTGCCATGTTCCAGATTCGGGTAGCAGATAAGTTCCAGAGGAACCTTGCCTAACTGCAACAAGCCTACAGCTCCATTTCCCGTCGTGTGCGTGTGTGTTTATGTTCTTGAATTGGTTGGCTGTTTTGCGGTGCCAGGCAGCGTCCCTCGGCCTTAGGGGTCTGGCATCTATACCGGCTGTGTTTGAAAAAGGGGACTTATTTAATTTTTGCATGAGCTTTATCAGATCGGGAGAGGCCAGTGAATGAACAACCAAGGTGATGTTGCACTTATGCTGTCGCTGCTCGGGTGCTCGTTCTCGTCCGCTTGTGTACTGTCCACCTACCAAATGCAATCTTACCTTAACTATAGTTACATCTTTTACCCCAACTTCACTTTCAATGCGTGAGATGCCAGAAGGTGCCGGAAGGGGGGCGACGAGCAAATGAACAGTGCCTGCCTTTCGGTGAACACCCGGAGGCGCGGGTATACGCGGGTTGCACACGAGAACGTAGATGGGGAGGAAATTAACCGGCTTGGAGACACCTTTCAAGTCCGGGAAGTTAAGGAAGGGCAAGCAAGGGAAGTCTGGAGTGAAAATGAGCTTCGGCCGGGCGCACTGACAGCTTGACAGCGCAGCGCCAACTCGCCGGCTGAGTGTGATGACCCCGCTCATCGCTCGCTCCCTATAACACAGAACGCCACCAAGGCACACTCTAGACCACTTAAAGCAACACGTTGCATAACCAGTCGTTGTGTCAAGGCTGCTTTGAGGACCATGCGACCTTTCACGGATCTGCTCGACACTCATGTAATGCCAAGGCCAGCATTTGGATGTCCAATGACAACCGTGCTGGCTGCTCTGGATCGCTTCTTCTGATCCTCAAACCACGCCTCTCATATACGCCAAGCCGAGGAAAATATTCTGGCCAATGTTCATGAGGGCGAGATGGTAGAGATCACAGGCCAGCCAAGTCTCTGTCCGCTTCAGCTCCAGCTCCTGCGTGAGCCTGACGTTCACTGAGCTCGCTGCGACCTGGATCTCATAGCGGCCTGGGTCAGCAACCCAGTGACTTTTATGCTTATCCCAGTAGGCGAGGCGTTGCGATCATGTGTGACGTGGACCGTCTCGCTCTCGCGGGATACAGCGTCGCGGTCTTTGTCAACCCCTCCAGCACACGTGTAGGGCGCGAGATTGACGGCTGGTGCGCATGTACGTAGATCTGGACGGTCCTGTAATTCCGCGGCATCAAGTCAGGGCCGGACTGTTTACTTACAATAGGAAAGACCTACTCTCGAGCAGCACGTTTGTCAATGTTGATGATTACCACCAAGACCTTGGCACCGTTTGTTGCATTGGTGAGCCTCGGCCAGACTTGAGCTTAATCGTACTTGATTGCAGAGTATGTGAGGCCTGAACAGAAAAAGTACTTCCTGGCCAGTAGTTGCGTACTAGAAGATATACCGTTAGACACGCACATTCCGGAGCAGGGTACGGGGAGAGCTGACATGACGGTAACCAACGTAGACTCCCTCGGCACAGAGTACCTTTCCCCTCTCTCCCAGGCTGGACGCAGATTAGTGATAAGTGAGGTCAGCTCAGCCATAAAGTCAAGATCATTATTTGGGTTTCGAAGACATGCACTCACAAGTCGAAGTGGGACGGCACATCCACGAGCTGCTGAGGGAAGGAAAGGGGGAGCTGCTCCAAACGGCACGACTGAATGAGCAGGATGGCTCCCATACTGAGAGACATGAGAGCATTCCACCTTGGCCCCTTGGACCACGCAGGTTAAATAGCGTATCAGCCAGACCATGGCCAGCCTGTACCGCAGTGATAATCCCATGAGCTTTAGTACAGAATGCAAGCGAGGCAGATACGTGAACTGGACTTCACCTCATTTCCGCCGTACAAGCTCTGCACGACTGCCGGTGCCTCGTCGATCTATCGCATGGTGAGTGACGCTGGAGCTGGAGTGGACGACGACTGCCGTGCGAGAGCTCGCAGCAAGCACGGGTTGAACGAGTGCGTTCACATTCTCGGGCAAGTCGAGGGTGTTGCGGTCGAAGCCTATAATGGATCGTTAACGTGAAGACAGGGTTAGCTCTGCTAATCTTCAAGAGCTTACGTGTGCGATCTGGCCGTGCCTACCCTCAGATTCTAGCTGTATTGAGATAAAGGGTGTAAATATTGGGTGCTAAACGGTCAAACTACTGGTCACATTGCTCAGCCTACCGTGGTTCAATCCAACGACAACAACTGCTGCATCAGCCTCGCGGGCCAGTGCGGCAGCCGCTGCAATTCCGTCTGGTTTGGAAAAGCTGGGGTCGCGCCAAACCGAAGGCTAGTGCAAACGGGTAACTCTGTCAGCATTCAGGTGTGCTGCATATTACGTGGCACTTACGCCCCATGGCCAATGAAGAGCGTAGCACCTCCAGCTGCCATGGCCGTTGCAAAGCGCAAGTCAATCTGGTAAGGCGTGCGGGCCTCAACATCAACAGAACTACGAGAGAGAAGACACTCGCAAGTCAGCATCATCGTAAGGGACAAGCCACGAGCATCCTTACCCTTGTACCTCTTCGCACCCGTACCCGAAGAACAGATCCCCCACCCCACCAGTGGTGTCGGTGACAACTCAAGTAAATATCATGTCATCAGCGCGACTGGCCGAGGCGCATGGGATGCGGTTCAACATCGCCAAGTGCAGTGTTGTCTCCCCTGTACGGTACGCCCCTCCCTCATGTCCCGTCTTACACGTACTTCCATATCCCTCGTCGGGTGGAGGCGCAGAATGGGTAGCGTTTATGCCAATGCAACCGCGCAGACGGAGGGTCTCCTCCGCTTCTGCCAGGCCAAGGGCGGACTCTGGGCCCCACGCAAACGGCTTACCATCTACAGGACATTCATCCGCCCTCTTCTCGAGTATGGGGGCCCCATTGCATGGGTATGGGCAGGCAAGGTGCGGGAGCGCCAGCCCATGCTCGAGGACGCTCACAGGGTCTGGGTGGAAGCC
>JTLS01000098.1:0-31840 GCA_000826855.1 Basidioascus undulatus | reverse complement strand
ACGCCGTGGCAGGCGGATGGCGGGCGGACGCCGTTCGCCGCCGGAGGCCGCACGCCAGCCGCGAGCGGATGGGGCGCCGCGACCAAGACGCCGAACCCGTACGCTGGTGGCGCCACGCCCGCTGCGGGCGGATGGGGCGCCGGGTCCAAAACGCCTGCTGCTGGCGGATGGGGAGCGGGTGAGTATTGCGGGATTCGTTTTGATTGTTTGCAGGCGGAGCTGAACGTATGGTGATCAGGTGGTCGAACTCCTGCTGCCCAGCCGGCGGACGGCGGCGACGACCCTTGGAATGCAGGTAAGCGTCTGGGCGGAACTGCAGTGCTGAAGCCGGTCAGATACTGATCAATATCCATCGTCTTTATCAGGCGGCAAGACCCCCGGTGGCCCTCCCGTCGGCCGCACGCCTAACCCCTACACCGCCGGTGCAGGCCGCGGGGGCGCGACGCCCGCGTGGGGCGGCGCGTCGGTCCGTAGGCCGCCGATGCAGGGCGGCGCAACACCCGCGTGGCAGGCGCCGCGCGATCCGCGTCAGCTGACGTCTGCGTGGGGCGGCGCGACGCCGGGCTACACACCACGACCCGCGGAGGACGAGGACGTCAAGGTCAACGTCCAGGATATCGACGAGGACTCTGGACCTGTGCGTTCTCATTCTTCCTTGAGCAAGAAGGCTGGCGTGTTAACTGACATTGTCCTGGCGCGACAGTCGACCCTCCCCGACTCTGCGCCGACGCCTGCTGTATGTCCTCCCCGCCGCCTTCACTGGTCTATCCATGTGCTGACTTTCGACTGCAGGCCGGGCCCTACAGCGCCCCAACTCCAGGCGTGTACGGCAGTGCACCGACGCCTTACGGTGGCAGCGCGCCGACCCCCACCGCGTACGGCGGCGCTCCGACGCCAGGAGCGGGCCCGTACGGAGCGCCCACGCCCGCTCCGTACGGTGCGCCGACGCCTGGCGGGTTCGGAGCCACGCCGTACGCTGCGTCGACGCCGGGACCTGGCTACGACTCGGCGGCGACGCCGTATGGTGGTGCTGGTTCGTACACTCGATGCAGTATTGCCGAGAAACGTTGCTCACGCTTTGTTCTTTTTCGCCCTGCAGCTGCAACGCCTCATACACCTGGCGTCGGCGCGTACCATCACCAGGCAGCCGCGGTCGACCGCATTGGTACACCCGCTATTTTCGTTGTTCTTGTTCGCAGCGAGCTGACGATATTGTAACCTGCAGGTCCCAAACGCGATTGGTTCGTCAGCGTTAAGGGCGTCGAGGTCGTCATCGAGTCGATTGGGCAGTTTGAGGGCGGCAAGTACGACAAGGCACACGCCGCGCTGCTGAGCGGGAACGACCAAGGCGGCGACCAGGGCACGGCGAGAGTGCGCGTGCTCCAGGACGGCCAGGAACGCACGATCGCCGTCGCGTGGATCGAGCCAATCCACCCCGGCGCGGACGGCGGGCCGGACAAGAACGACGAGGTCGTCATCCTCGAGGGCGAGTACAAGGGCCAGGTCGCGACGCTCCTCTCCAACGACGACGACGAGTGGATGGTCAACCTGCGCGACTCGGACGCCACCGCTGTCTTGCATACGTACGCGCTGGCAAAGTATGTCGAGGTCTGAGTTCGAGCGAAGGCCTCGGTCGCTGCTGTCTATTCTGCTATTCTTCGTCTTGGCTCTTCATCGTTACCTGTTGATTTCTTGACTTCTTGCTCACTTGTACTGTTAGCATCGCTTTGTTATCAATTGACACGGACACTGCATTGCATATTTCACATAGTGTGCTGCGATTTCAGTGCACGACGACCATCCAGAGGTCAAGCTTGCTCAAAGGCGCAGGCGAGGGTGGGCATGCGCATATGCATCTGGAACGCGCTGACGACGTGTACATACAGGAAAAGCAGAAGCAACTCCATGCTCTGTTCAAATGCGAGCCAAGAAAACGAGCGTGGGTTCAGTCGCGGTCCTCAGCAGTCCACGCGGGGGCGAGCGCCAAGTGCATATCTCATGCGCCTAAAGTCAAGCGCCAGTTTCAGCTCGGTACGATCTGTGAGTCACACAGTACTCACGTCCTCCGTTCCGCTTCGCCGGTGTCGAACCCTCGAAATCAGCGACGGCGAAATCAGCGACGGCGAGGCCTTCTCGTTGAGCGACCATCACTCAGTTGCGCCCTCGACCGCGTCGGGACCGGAGAGCGTGGCCCGCCGCGGCTGATAAAGATGGTGCGGCCATGCCTCGGTGTCGGAGACCGAGCGACGGTGGTGGTGCGGGACGGGGGAATCAGGCAGGCGGAACGACGGCTCTTCCGCATGCTCTTCGCTGGGCGCGGTGAACATTGCAGTCGGAGAGGCCGACAGCAAGAGGGGAAGGAGAGGAGGCGTTCGCGGATGCGGATGCTGGTTGTCGGAGTCAACGATGGACGGCGAGCGAGGGAGGATGTGGTGAGACGGCGGAGTGAGACAGAGAACGCCGCAGGCAAGAAGGGTGATGGGAGTCGGTCGGCATGCTGTCAGTGCGATCTGGCGGCGCAGGTGCGTGGACGTGCGAAGTTTCGGAGCGAGGAGGTGCGCTCGTGTTCTTCAGGCAAGCGAGACCGAACAGGGCCATGGTGTCCACCAAGCAAGGCACAGCGATGAGGTAGTGAGGGGACCGGCCCGAGAAGAGAGCCGGGGGGGGTGAAAGAATGAAAAGGCTCGGCAAGTAATGAAGAGTGAAGGGCGGCATCCCCCAGGGAGCGCATGGCAAGAAGGAAGGGAAAGAAGGACGGAGGCTGAAACTGCAAGTCCGCCCTCCGATAGCGATGTGCGAGAGAGGTTGGCGCATGCGACAAGCGAATAGAAATGTGAAGCGGAGCGCAGATCAGGCACGCTCATAAGCCGCTCAGTTAAGAGAGGCACTTCGGCCAGCTGGCGCGTGGACGTACGGTATACGACGAAGAAGGCCCGAAGTGAAGATGAAACCTTATGAAACCGTATACCGCAAGCGCACAAATCATTGGCTCGCGGGCTCCATGATGTACGTGAGACATAGTGAGTCAGTGCGCGTGAGTGACGTCGGATATCGAGCACGGAGCGAACGGAGAGCGGCTTTCGGGGATGCTCCTCGACGTGCTCGGCGCTCGGACCCATCAACGATATCGATCTTGACCCGTACAATAAGCTGAATTGCCGCTGCTGCTGCGGAAGAGTCGACTGATAGTATTGACTGCGAGAGCATGCTACAATTCGAAACGGCGGCGCGAAAGGTGCAAGCAGGGCTCAGAATTGGCGACGAAGAGCAAGGAAGGAGGTGGTGGTTGAAGGTTGAAGGGGACGCGACGGCCGGCTTGTCGACGGAACAGCGCTGAGCTGTGAGCGCAGCGCAGCAGCGCATCATCTTTCTGGCTTGAAATTTTTCCTGGTAGGCTGCGTACATACATGTCGACCTTGATTTTGATTATCTGCTGTAAGAGCCTCTTGCTGAAATGACGGCAGGGTAATGCGGGGATTTTTTTATTTGCCGATCTCGTCCTCGTCGCGCACCAACCGCATGTCAGTCTCACTGACACCGCCGTTCCAAGTTGTTCCTGTTTCTCATCGTGAGTATGTGCCTCTGGCCTGACATTGGCTACAATTTGGCTGGTATTGAAATATGGCCACCTGTCTTGGGAAGCCCTCAGGTTTTCCTGCCGAAAGCCGTTGCAAACTAAACAAGCCGATCGTGGCCGCCCACCGTCCGAGGCTCCTAACAATTTCAGCAGCCTTTCGCTAGCAGGAGGTCGCATGGACTGTATCTACTAAGAAATTAACAAAGGGAAACACAGCCTGGTTGACTGTACTGGAGCGCCCATTGAAAAGCGCGAGAATTAAGCAGCAGAGCAACTAGGCAAAATCTGACAATGCAACACACAAAGCGTTGCAAAGTGGTAGACGTACGGACTTCCACAAAATGGATCGCGGCGGTATACAGTGCGTGCTGCGCTGTAGAGTGGGCGTCAGCACTCATCGCTCCGTCGGAGGGGTTCTTGCTCGTTTCTCCGCGATTTTCGCTGATAGCTATTGGCTACACGCAATGTATGGTGTTTCTGAAGCAGCGATATGAATATACTATATTGACTGAAGTCCATGTTACAGTAATCCCTGCCATATCGCGATTGAGTGGCGTTCACAGATCCCTCATGGCTGACCGCTGCGATTTGTGCGACTCGAACACCATCTTATTCTTCACGTCGCCTCGTGAGTACGGTGAGCAATTAACATCCGTCAACACAGATCTTCTATCATTAGTTGAGGCTGGTGCAAACGGTGGCGATGAGGGCCGCGGCCACTTCGGTGGCCAGCGAATCGAACAACCACCGAATCCCTGCGCGCCCCGCATCGAACAAACACCGTAATGTCTTCTTTGGCTTTGGGCCGCCACTGACTGCTTGCTACAATTGGCTGCGTACATCTGCACGGAAGCAAGCCCCTTTGAAGTAGGGTCAATACATGAGACAGCGCTGTTTCAGTGAGGGGGCGTCCCAATACAAGCAGCCGACCACCCAAGTTGAACTTGCAGCCTGCCAGCCGTCTTCACTTTTCCCTTAACCATCATCACACTCTAATGCTTTCGACACAGAATCTCATACTTCTCACGCTACCGTATCAATGCGCCTTTCCGAGCCGTATCGCCGCAGCAGCAGACGTCGAACGACTGGCCTTTGCTCGGCGCGCACACTGCGTCTGAGAAATTTGCGATGAGGTGAGTCGGTTTTAGGAGCTTGGCTCAGCCACGATTGTCCAGAGTCTATCTCGAAACAGCTCGCACCCTTCAGATTGGGGAGGAGGCTTGGACGAGCCAGAGGACGATGTTTTGCAGTAAGCGTCCATGAATTACACTGGTGGCCAAGATCCGAAGGCTGATGGGAGCTTCGCCTGTACCCCAGTAACCCGGATCCAAAGAGGGATAGGTGAATATGCACGTTATCCCATATTGTGTCTCCAGTTCTTAGAGGGGCGGGAAAAGCAGGACAAGCGACCAGGCAGGCTCGATCTTCACCCGGCGTCGACTGCTGAACTTGGGCTGCCTCGGAGTTTTGGTGACGGCTCTCGTTACCTTATTGTCAGTTGATGTTTTCTTCATCATGTACCTTATCTAACAATCTCCTGGGCGACGCAGTGTGGGCTGTCCTATCATTAGGCACGTACGCTCCACCCGGCAGTCAACCTCGGTGCAGTCAATGCCTCAGGGCAGGTGCCGTATCTGTTGTCGGGACGCGTTGGTCTTTTTTATATCCCCCACTGCTTTCAAAATGGTTTCTTAGTCTATGGGCCGACTGCAGGGCCTGATTGACCTGGACACACCTGAAGAAGCCAAGACTCGCATAGGTTTGAATGGGGACCAATTGGGCGGCGATGTTCCCGTTCCTCTCCTCAATTTGTCGGGATTGATCGTTGCACTATACAACCGTGAGCTAGTATTCTCGGACGAATTTAACACGAACGGACGGACCTTTTGGCCAGGCGACGATCCTTACTGGGAAGTGGTGTGGCATCTATCGATATCCTTGTTCTTAATGGACGACAACCGTCAGCTGATAGCGGAGGAAGCAGGTGGACTTGTCCTACTGGTAGGAATTTGAGATCCATTGATGCTGTGAATCGACTCGCTTAAGACAGTGTCCAAAAGGGGCACGAACAACTTGGAGGTAAGCAGTCCCCTTGTGTGGGCGGGCGAGTACCGAATAACAGGCCCTTTCTTCACAGTGGCACTCCCCTCGACAAGTCACTACGTCTGGGGGGTCGTTATGTATCTTTTTGGACGAAGTGCAGTCGCATAATGCGACTACGAGGCAGGCTCAAATGTTCAACTCAACTTCCGGATTCAAACTGATCTCCGTGCACCACGGTGGGATGCTGACGACTTAGAACAAATTCTGCTTCGTGAGTAGGATGTCTTCTGGCTCAGTGAGCTTGAGCTGATGCCTCGCATGAAATAATACAGACGGGAGGGTAAGCAGGGGTGGTTCTACCGCTGTCAACCTCACTGACCGTGGGCTTGCCTAGGTTTCTTTCCGCCAGCATTAACATTGCCTGAACGTTCAGACGTCTGGGGGGTGCGTCTCGACTATTACCATAGGTTCAAATTATAATGACTCATGCTACGTCTCCTGACGGGTAACGCAGCTCTGTACGTTCCTTCATCGATTTCGGAATGTGCTGGCAATCGCTGATTGTGCAACGAGCATGGTCAATTCAGTAGGAGCGCCTTTTGGGCTGCTGGAGGCAAGTAACAACCTGCACAGGGTAAATATGATACCAAGGGATAACGTAAACATAGCAGAACCTCGGAGGTGCTGGCTACGGTGCTTCGCTTGACGGCATGTGGTGCGTCCGCTTTCTCAGTCCATCATTGGTCGGCAGCCGCGCTCACTTGTGAAACTCCAGGCCGTACTCATACAAGAAGATTGGGGTCCAATAGTCCGCTTCTACTTGCACTCACAGATTGAGCACGGATTCCTGCGATGTCGGCGTGCGTCACACGGGCAAACGTTTGTGCTGAGCCCTGATGTGCCTCATTTGACTGCAGACGCTTCCGAACCAAACGTTAGGGTGTGCGTTGACGACCGCTCTTTGAGCTCTGGTAGCTTGGAAAACTCAGCCGACCTCTGCAGGATATCCTGCCGCAGCACGCGATACCGATTTAGAAGGCGGCCGCTGAGTTACACGCCCGGCCAGCGGCTCTCACGATGCACCTGCGACAACAAGATCCATCCAGGTCCCAAACACTCGGTAAGTCTGCATATTGCCTAAAGTTTCCTATCCCCGTGATTGGCTGAGCTGCTGCCATAGGAGGATACCTGGGTTGCAGGCAGCGCTCCGAAGATCGACGTGTAAGGCCAGCTTGCAACTTCATTTTTGAGGTTTAGCTGGCATGCTTTTCCGATTCCAACAGTTTAGAGCGACAGGTGATATTGTAATCCTACTCGACAGCAGAATACTGAGTATTAGGAGTCAGACTCAATTGTGTAACCAAGTTTCCTTATGCCACTGGTGTGCGTAGCATCGATCTTTACGCCGAGGCGTATTCGGTAAGGTTTCCTCGGGAGGTCGTCGCCCCAGCCGAAACTCTGCTGACCGCAGGTCCTGCCTTGTAGAACCCAAATCTCACCACGTAAGATGCAATAATATCTCAGTGGAAGACTAGGTATTATTCCAGTTGCCTGAACCTGTCGCAGCTGGGAGGAGTATGGGCAGGCGACGGTGAAGAACGCGCTGCTTCACCAAGATGACCCAGAGGTAATACCCTCTCGCTCCGCTTACTCATCAGCACGACTCTCACTACAACCGGTATATAGTGCCAAACCCGTTAAAGATCGCCCCAAACGGGCTCCTCGGTCGGACCGAGACGGACGCCTGAAGACTGTGTGGCTTCGGCGGCTGCAGAGTACCTGTCGAGGTCGTGCATGCGGAGGAGCCCTCATTACTGCGAGGCCCGAATTACATGTGGCACGCATGCGACCGCAACGTTCAACAGCTATGCGAGCATGCCTTGAGAGCCGAATGCGTGTGTAAGGCTTCAGCAAGTCGAAGGTCGAAGGAAACGCACATGGCGTGCTTTACCTGCCGATGCAGGCTCACGGTAGGGCCAATACCTGAAACGTTCAAGGCACCGAACACCCTGTTTACCCGTCCCGACACAATTGAAACAATGTGACAATGCTCCCCAAGTTGTATGTCGATCGTTCTCGACAGTCCGCACTGGCTGCGTGGAGGAAGCGGGTAAGACCGCCTCAAACGTCGGCGAAGCTGCTGCTCAGTCACCTTCTTCGAACCTTACCCTTTTCTTCCAAAGCACCATCACTATAAACGCCCGTGCAGCGTCCTGCCCAGCATGTCTTCCGGACTACCGTCACCAACATCTCCATCGGTCGCTGCTAGTCGTCCTTCGACCTCGAGCTGCCCTCGGCTTCGCTTTCGCCCTCGAATCGCTCTCCTCGTACCCTGGTATTCTGCCCGAACCGCCTCCAGAGCGCACCATACCGGATACACCAGAGCGTAATCGTTGCCTACGACATCTCGCTTGTCAGCGGTGTCGTCAGCAAAAGCTGTCATGCCAGGGCGGGCAGCCGTGCAAGCGATGCGAACGCAAAGGTTGTCCGTGCGTGTATGACGAGAAGTGCAAATGGAGGGTTCGAACAACGTCAAGGGAGGTAGAAAACGGAAGGCGGGGCGTGCTATGGAGGAAACGGACGAGGTCGGTCTACTCAGTCTCCTTATCCGCAGCGTGGGCAACAGGTGTACCATGCGTAGCTTCATGCCTCATTTTCTCATGACCAAACTCATCTGTCTGCAGGTGCATCAAGGTAAACATCCTGCGTCACATCTCATAGACGAAGAGGCTCCCTCGTATCTCTCGACGTCTTCATCGTCTGCAACTCGCACATGCACGGCGTCCGCCTCCTTCGACGTCGGCTTCCCGATACTTCCCTTCAATATCGAGCCCCACCATCTCATTCGCCCTCCAAACACCCTCTAGTCCTCTGAAATATGGTACGACTTCGTACTGGACGAGTTTTTCGACGCCAAGACTCATCACGATTGCACTTCGGCGTACGTCTCGCTCATGCACCTCGACGCGTTCAGTTTCTGACGATCCATCTCAATGGAACCGCTTTAGCCCAGATGATTTGGAACGGTATAGATGGCATCGAATATTTTGCGGTCGGTACGTTGACCTTTTTTCATTCTCTGTGTGATCTCCAATCGTTGTTCATACGAACTTGCCGACCCCACTGTGACCACAGTCTTCCACGCTCCGACTTTATTTCGGCGCCTTCGAACGCCTGCCCTTCGCCATACCGTCCAATCTTCCCTAGCCTACCCACTACTCGCCGTCTCGATACACCTGCTCTATCCCGGCGATCTCGCCTCGCAGTCTTCCCGACTCGCTGCGCTGGCATGGGCCGAACTGGACGCTGCCCTCGCGTCTGGGGCCGGCCAAGTCTGGCTCTCGCACAGACAGCGGCCGTTGTGTACGCATGGGAGATCCTACCCGGAGGGGGAGGGGATGCTGCAAGAGGTCGGGCGGGAGCGCTGAGAATGCTGGACGCACACCTGTAGAGCAGACGGGTGGGATGCGTAGATCTTGAAGACCCGTATGTGACCCTTTCTCGCTTTCACTCACGCTGGGAAACCTTGAAGTACGCGTTGATACTGATGTACGTGATGGTCTGCACGACGGCGCCGCTCTATCTCGACTCTAGCGTGCCTCTCTTCGCTCGCATTGAGCCTGTTGAGCCCGTTCTTCTTCCCTCATCGACAAATCCCCGAGCATCCTGCGTTTGCGGTTCCATGTCCGTCCAGTCCGATAGCCGCGCAACAACATCGTGCGTTCCTGGAATGCCGCGCTGGGAGGACGTCACCGACGCGACGGTTGAGAACGAAGAAGCACGCCAGTGAGTCCTGGCTTGCCATTCAGGCCGCTTGTCATTTTCACGTCTTGACCTTTTGCTTCCGATTTTCCCATTCTGCTATGCCAATCAGCGACCCTTGCAAACCGCCGCGCCATCGTCGACCGGACCGCCCACAGCGATGGAGCGCTGCATCCCATCGATTTCCCCTTGACGCTCACGGTCCTTCACCTCCTCGACCTTCCTCGCACGCTCGGCACAATCTTGCCGTGCGTCCGGCACATTCTTACCAGGTGCCATGCCCCGTTGCGGGACGTTCAAACTACAGCCCATGGGTTAGAACAGGTTTCCATGTTTCCCTTCTCGGACAACATCTTCGCCGACTTCGTTACCCGCGCGACCGAGCAGGGTTGCTCCTCACAGCCGAAGCTCTCGCGCCTGACGCTGAGAGGATTCGATCTTTTTCTCGACTTTATCGACTTCTTGTCTCCCTATCCGGCTATCCGAAGCATCAACCTTCAAGACTCGGAGCTTTGTTCCGGACCTTATTCCCAGCAGCTTTCGCTCGCGCTGGACGAGCTCATCGGCGACTTCACACAGCTCTCCGCTTTCCACTGCGGAGAAAACTCGCCTTCTCCTCGCCGCCTCGTCCTCACATACGTCGACACGGACGCAGACGTTGAGCTCCGTCATTACACAGGCACGACCGTTCTCCTCACCGACTGCGACACTTTCGACGGGCTCCGCAGTCGAGGGCTGGTTCCCCGGCATCCACTCTCTCGCTCTGTCGTGTCGTGTGGCGCATTGAACAGGTGGTTGGCACCGATCCGGCGCGGACGGTTCAAACTAGCGCGGACGAGTGTGGAGCGTTGGCAGCGCAGTTTGGGATGAGGCCGTGTCACGTATAGAAGGCTTCGGTGCTGTGCAATTTCAAACCAAGCAGATATCAGATACTCGAAGGGACATTTCCTCCCAGTCTGTTCTGCATCCAGTATTCGGATCCCTTCCCTGTCGCCAGTGCCCAATGCCAGTGAGCTGCGAGCATATGCCACCACTCCTGCATGCGAAACGCACCATGACTACCCTTCCTCGTTCCGCCTCTTGAGAAGTAGGTTGCATACCTTTGTATGTATCCTTTATTTTGTCGTATTTCACGAGAAGTGCATCGCCGCCCACCAATAATCTGACTTGACCGTGCTCGCTGCCGATGACGGCGGACGCGCCGGCTCCGGGTCCTTGACAGCATGCGGTCTTCTCCCTTCGCTCGACTCGCCGTACTGCACTCTCGCAAGTCTTTGCACCGCTACAACATCCTCACACAAATATCAGGGCTACATATTTCCTTCACACGCTTTAACTCGAAAATGACTGCGTCCCGCCCGCCCGTAGCATCCCCGTCTGCCGAGCCCGCCTCCTCGGCTCCCGCTTCCCTCTCGCCTACTCCTTCCATCGCGCCCAATCCGCGCGCCCTCACCCCTGAGGCACTCGCCAAGCAGGCTGCGCGCAAAGCCGCCAAAGTTGTGAAGCAGGCAACCGCGGCGGCGGCGGTCGAGCAGGGTCGTCCGAGCCCGGAGACGGCTGCTAAGGCGCCCGAGTTCTTGAGGCGGGATTGGGTTGCCGTAGGGGGCGCCGCAGGGGAAGGGGAGGAGAAGGAGCAGGTGAAGGCCAAGATTCTGAGCTGGAACCTTTTGGCGCAGTGCTTGATCCGTATGTCCTCTCATCCGTGGAGTGTGGAGGGTGTTGATTGCTCACAGCGAACGCGATGGGCGTTACAGGCCGCGAGCTCTTCCCCGGCTCCGACCTTCTCAAAGGGAAAGACCGCTTCCCGTCCCTGATCGCCGAGCTCCTGCACTACTCCCCCTCCATCGCATGCCTCCAAGAAGTCGACCACGTCCCGCTCCTCATCCCGCACCTCGAGCGCGTCTACGCGCACACGACCGCCTCCGGCCCGGGCAAGCTCCACGGGCTCATGATTCTCTACCGCCGGGACGAGTGGGAGCTTGTGAGCGAGGAGGTCGTGCAGTACGATGACGAGGGGTTCGAGGAGGTGGAGGGCAAGACGGCCGGGAGCAGGAGGACGAGGAACGTGGGGCTGGTTGTCGGGCTGAAGAGGAAGGATGGGAGGGGCGGAGTCGTCGTGGGCACTACTCATTTGTTCTGGCACCCCAGGTGAGTCGCTGGCGACCGTATGGGCCGTCAAGATGCGAAGGCTGAGCTGACGCTATACCGCCTCAGATTCACCTACGAGCGAACTCGGCAAGCAGCGCTCCTCCTTCGCCACCTTCGCCAATTCCGACAAGCCCACGCGCTTCCCTCGTCCTGGCCCGCCATCCTCGCAGGCGGTACGTCCTCCCTTGCCCATTTGCGCCACTTCACGTCTTCCCCCGTCCTGCTTGTCTTCCTCTTTCGTTCCCTCTTCTTGACTTCTGATCTTCTCCCATGCATAGATTTCAACACCCAGCCGACCGAATCGACCTACGCCCTCCTTGTCGGGGACGCGCTCCTCCCCTCACAGCTCGTGGACTTGCAGGCCTCGCGCGTCGTGCACATCTCGCTCGAGAAGAACGGCACCGCCGCCGCCGGGGACGACGAAGAGAGCGGGGAGTCGACCACGACCGTGACACCCGCCTCCTCCCCTTCCTCTTCCACTCCTACTCCCGCTCCCGCTCCCGCCGCTCCCAAAGCCGAGCAAGGCCTCCCGGACCGCATGCCGCTCAAGGACGCGCGTCCGCCGACCGCCGCGGACGGCCTGCTCGACATCCCCGACCTCGTCGCGCTCTTCCCGCCCCCCGGGCAGGGCCTGATGAGCGCGTACGACAGCGCGTGGGGGACTGTCGGCGGGGAGGAGGGGAACGACTTTGTTGGGCGCTTGGAGAGCGACGAGGAGCGGAAGGGGATGGAGGGCCGGAAGGGACGCCATGAGCCTGCGTGGACGAACGTCACGCCGTTGTGGAATCTGACGCTAGGTGCGTTCTGGTTGGATGATGTGTAGCAAGCGAGCTCGGGGCTGACTTGAGGTGGGACGACAGATTACATTCTCTTTTCGGGCGGGCAGGACATGCGCGTGACGGGCTTGCTGCGGACGCCGAGGAAGGAGCAGCTCGGCGGAGGGCTTCCGAGGAAAGGCGTCAGCGCGAGCGACCATGTGGCGGTGGGAGCGGAACTGAGCTGGAGTAGCTCATGAGGAGTAGGATTCGCTTAGAACATGCAGGGAGTACACTGCACTGCAGATGAACGTCGTCCGCGTCGAGACTTCGATGCCTGCTCTTTGCTCGCGGCTGTCGATGTGCTTTCAGAACCCCGCCCACACTGATGCTTTACGCCTCGGCGATTGCCTCAGATATGCACCGGACTACTTGGAATTCACGAACTCTTGAGACTCATGGATCCACAGCCAAGAATGCAAGAAACCTCACCAACCAAGTTGAATGTCCCGAACCACCTAAAGCAACCTTTGTGGCGGTCGACGTCGCCCGAGAGCCTCAGATTCACAACCGACGCACGATTTAATGCAGGACCATTTACATCCATCTTGCACATCGAGACCGTGAGGGCCCGCAGGGATATTAAAGCTCGGCATCACAAAACTCAGCCCTAGCTATCAGGAAGTACATCACACCGCCAACCTCAGGTCTGCGGCATCACAAGCAATCAAGTAGCACCGAATGTCTGCTTTTTGGGTCTGTGCATCATCGTAGGTGTGGTATTACTGTACAGTACTACGTGTGCGTGCTAGTCATTGTCATCATTGTCAAGTCAAGAAAACGCTGCGACTAAAGGAAAGGAAGGAAAGAAGAAAGTCAAAAGCGACCATCCTGCCTCGCTACGCATCAACCCAGATCAACCGTCCTCCACTATTGTCCTGCGCTCCGCCCCGCCGCTGCTCTCTTGGGTATCGCCGCGCACGAGTGGCGCGCTCACTTCTTCTGCGCGGCAGAGACCTTCTCCTTGATCTCGTCAACGATCGCGGGCTCGGCGAGGGTGGAGACTGTGTGGGAGGAGGTCAAGTTAGATCGGTGAGGGAGGATGAAGGGAGAGGGGGGAGGGGAGGGGTAAGGGAAGAGACGCACGGTCACCGAGCTGGTCGGCCTCACCGGCGACGATCTTGCGGAGGATGCGGCGCATGATCTTGCCGGAGCGGGTCTTGGGCAGGTCCGAGACGATGAAGAGCGTCTTGGGCGCGGCGAAGGGCCCGATGACCTTGCGGACCTGGAGGCACAGCTCCTTGACGAGGCTGTCGTCCGTCGGCCCCTTGTAGTCGGGCTTCATCGTCACGAACGCCGAGATCGCCTGGCCGGTGAGCTCGTCCGCGACACCGACGACTGTGCGAGGGAGGAAGGACAAGGTCAGATTGGTGTGTTAATTAGACGGGAAAGAGATTGTGGGCTACGCACCAGCAGCCTCAGCGACACCGGAGTGCAGGATGAGCGCGGACTCGATCTCGGCGGTGGAGAGACGGTGGCCGGAGACGTTGATGACATCGTCGACACGGCCCTTGATCCAGACTGCAAAGCGCAACAACTAAGTCAGCCTCTTTCCACAGCCCGCAACCAGAGCAAGCAATCCTCCAACGCACTGTACCCCTCCTTGTCGCGCGCCGCACCGTCGCCGGTGAAGTAGTAGCCGGGGTAAGGCTTGAGGTAGGTGTCGAGGAAGCGGGCGTGGTCCTGGTAGACGGTGCGGGCCATGGACGGCCAGGGACGCTTGATGGCGAGCACGCCCTCGACGTCCGTGCCCTCGATGATCTCGCCCGAGACGGGGTCGAGGATGACGGGCTCGATGCCCCAGAAGGGGAACGTCGCTGAGCCAGGCTTGGTCGGGATCGCGCCTGGCAGAGGCGTGATCACGATCGAGCCTGTCTCGGTCTGCCAGTAGGTATCGACACTAGGATCGAAACGGGAACGTGAGCGGGGGAGGTGGGAGGGGGAGGGGAGGAGAAAAAGGAGACGCACATCGCGCACTGCTTCTTGCCGACGTTCTCGTTGTACCAGTCCCACGCCTCGGGGTTGATCGGCTCACCGACGGAGCCGATGACGCGAAGTGTGGAGAGGTCGTGGCCGTTGACGTGCTCCTCGCCGAGGCGGCGGAGAAGACGGATGGCGGTGGGGCTGTCATCACAAGCCAAGGCACATCAGCTCCAGACTATTGCGGAGGCCAAAGTGGGAAGATGGAAACGCACGCAGTGTAGAACTGGGTGATCTTGTGCTTCGCGACGGTCTCCCAGTAGCGCGAGGGCGTGGGGTAGACGGGCGTGGACTCGAACACGGTGGTCGTGACGCCGTTGAGGAGCGGGCCGTAGACGATGTAGGTGTGGCCCGTGATCCAGCCGACGTCGGCCATGCACGCGAAGCGGTCGTCGGCGTGGACGTCGAAGATGTACTTAACCTGTTTCGGACGTAGAAGGAAATGCGAGTTCAGTCAAGATCTCGCGCTGCGGCAGCAGGAAGTGGACGGACGGTCAGGGCGGCGCCGAGGAGGTAGCCACCGGTGGTGTGGACGACACCCTTGGGCTTGCCAGTGGAGCCAGAGGTCTAAAAGCCGGAAGAGAATTCAGTGGAGCGTTTCAGGGGTGAAAACGCTACGAGACGCACGTAGAGAATGAAGAGCGGTTCCTCGGAGGACATGATCTCAGGCGGGCAGTACGGGACGACCTTTGCGGTCTCCTCGTGCCACCAGACGTCGCGGCCCTCGGTCCAGGGGACCTTATTGCCGGTGCGCTTGAGGACGAGGACGTGCTCGACGAGCGGGCACTCCTTGAGCGCGGCGTCGACGATGCTCTTGGTCCTGTGTGCGCACGCCCCACCAGTCAGACTGCGCAGCTCGGAGGACTGGAGAGAAGCATGGGCAACTCACGCGATGGTCTTGCCGCCGCGCTTGCCCTCGTCCGTCGTGATGATGACGCGGGAGCCGCCGTCGACGACACGGTCGCGCAGGGACTCGGCGGAGAAGCCGGCGAAAATGACGGAGTGGACGGCACCGATACGGGCGCAAGCGAGGAACGCCGCGATCGCGTGCCAGGTCATGGCTGTGGTCCAAGAACGCGGCGCACTCGTGTGAGTGTCCTGAGCGAGTAGAAGAGCGTGAGTAGGCACGTACGGAGGTAGATCGAGACAACATCGCCCTTCTTGACGCCCATGTTCTTGAGGACGTTCGCGACACGGCAGACCTCGCGCAGGAGCTGGCCGTACGAGATCTCCTCCGAGTGGCCAGGCTCATCCGCCTCGTAGATGATGGCGGTCTGGGGAGCAGAGCAACGCGAGGAGCTCGTCCGTGAGCGGCCCGAACGCGGGTCTCAAGGGCACGCCAAACGCACCTTGTCCGGGTTCTGGATAGCCCAGCGGTCGACACAGTTGTACGAGGCCTGCAAGGGCGCTAATTTCAGTCTCGGGAGTTTGGGCGCTGGGAAGAGGGCAAGAGGGCTCACGTTCAGACCACCCTCCTGGAACCAGGCGATGTCGCCGTGCAGGAAGCCGCCGGTGAGGACAGTGGAGAACGGACGGTGCCAGTAGAGCGTCTCCTTCGCAACCTGTTATCCCAGTACCGCCAGAGGGTCAATAGCTGCTCAAAATGCCAGGCGGAGGAGGGGCCAGCAGGCGAGGGGGGGAGAAGCATCTTCTCGCTTCGCCAGATCACTCTCCCACGCTCTCGCGCTTGCGCTCGCCCTCCTGGCCGCAAATCGCATACGTAGAATTGAACAGACCTTCTCCCAGAAAGCATCAGCGTTGTCGCCCACGGTCTGGGCGTGGGCCTTCTTGTACGAGTCGAGGTCGGGGCCGACGTGCGGTTTCGGGCGGCCTTCGCTGCCCTTCAGGCGGGAGGGGACCGGGTGCGTGGGGATGTCAGCCGCAACGGGCGCGTCGGTGGCCATTGTGAATGGGGGATGGGATGTGGGGCGTGGAGAAAGCTGAGAATATGGGTGTCGCGTGTGGTGTCAGGGAGACTGCGACTGGCGGAGGTGGTGGTGGTGAAGGTGAAAGTAAGACCGCCGAAAGGGGTATCAGGCGAGAATGGGTCTTGTGTGTGCGCGTTGGGGAATCGACGACGGGTCGTGCGGGGTGTGGGTTGAAATTGGATGAAGGGGGAATCGCGGGGAATGCAGCGAATGGAGGCCGGGTTTTGATCAGCGCCCGACTCTGGTGCGAAATGCGCTCGGGCTGCCCTGCCTGCCCTGCGACGGTCGTCCGTACGCGTGACCCACCGCCCTCTGTGCCCTCTGACCGTGCACGCAGGTCCGGCGTATTCCGTCATGGCACTCTTGGCTCAATCACGCAGAATACCACCGCTAATTACCTCCACACCATACCCCCGACGGCGTCATTCAAGAAGCAGTCGTCCAAATAACGCCTAAACGTCCATTGGAGAAGGGGACCCGACGAAATCATATGCGATTCTCGAGCTGTGTTTCCCAGGTTTCCCCATTCGACCATGCACAACGGCCGTGTCGCATGGAGCCCCACCATCATGGACAACGTCGAGCAACCGACAGACTCGGGCCGCCAACTCCGCTGCGAGTGTTCCCGGTCCCCTCCGAGCCCATCACCGTCTCCTTCCAGTGCGCGCGACCTTTGACAGCGCCATCCAGGCCGTGGCTGCCGGTAAATGTAATGCAGACAACATTCTGCAGCCTTCCTCTGAGTGCGCCTCGTGCGCGCTCGGCAATGTTTACCGCTGTACACAGACGAGCGCCCAGACCTCAGCGACTTTCGGGGACGGATGGGGGTGCAGTCCGGTGGGGCACCCCCTTAGCCGGCACAGAAAGCTTCCATCAAAGTGCGGGGCTCCACGGTCGTGTTCGGACACTTCCCGTCAAACTGTGTTTGCGAATTGCAAGCATCGCAATCGCTGCATTTCCTCTCCAGTCGCCGAAAAGAATTCTGCACCAAGTCCTATAGGCAGCAGGGCGGCCCCGAGCCGATCCGACCGCTCCCAAATCTCGGGAGGGGTCGGGCAGCGGGCGTGAAAGCGCGACCGCGTCCAGAGTCCGCTCGTCGCGGGTGTCCGTATGCCTGCTCCGCTCGCTGTTAGGGCCTCTCTCTTATTCGGTCCGGAGATAATACGCACTTAGCGAACTATGTTTAATGGATCGTCTCCAGGGGTAATACCCAGCAGTTTGGGCACGGCCGAATGCTTTGCAGCGGACAAGGTGGAAGCTGTGTCCGCTGTATCGCACGTCCCACTACGAGTGTACGCCATCATAGCGTGCTACGTGATCGAATAGGTCGCAGGTGCTCGAGTGACCGCGTTGAGGGGTTGTACAATGCGTAGGAGGCTGTCGGAGCTCCGAGAGAGAGCAGCTAGGTGCAAGACGGACTTGCCAGTTGCACCCCCGCTGCCAGGATGGTCGTCTTGGTGTGCTCGATGGACAGCGAGCATATCCGTGATGTTGATCATGACTTTCCTCAAGAACCCCGAAAGATTATAGCCTCCAAGAATATAACTTGAAGGCTTGGCGTTCAGATGCAGCTCCCAGCCCGTCGCATGTTGCGTTGTCTGGGTTCTCGGGCAATGTAAGTCGAAGGCCTCTTCTTTTCTGCTTTTAATCTTCGTTGTGTAAGGCGTTAATACTGCTAACGATTGATCCCCCCCTGCACAACGCCGTGACATGGAGGTCTACCAGCTCTGACCCCCCACTCCCTTCGGTGTTGGTGTCGCAGCGAAGCACAGAAGGAAAGCAGAGCACCGTCGCAAGGCTGATGTTGTGAGATCACCCTGGACTCTGGAGCTTGACTATCCTCCTCCGAGAGACTTTTTACGTGTGGAATGCGGGCCCTGGCCAGTATCGCATTGAGGGTAAACATGACAGCATCGAACCGGACAGCGGCGGCAGAAGACGGTAAGGTAAGCCTGGGTTGAGCGTATTGTCACTGAGGATTACCTGGTGGGAAGTTGGCTGATTAGGCATGAAGTACGAGGATATTGCCTATAAAGGGCCCAAGCGAGTGAAACGGAAGCTCAGAAACGTGCACGCGGGGCCGCGGCAGGTCGCCTGTTCAAACTGGCTCATGAGAAACGCGGATGTTGGTTATATAAATAAATTGGAAAGAAGTGAGTCCTTCTGAAATTTAAGTGCTTTGATCAGGCTCACTGGGGCAACGTGGACTGTCTGGACCTGGCAGGCCCTCTGACCACCGCTTTGAACTACAGGCGTGAGGGGTGTGGGCATAAGTATCTGTGCTCTTTGGCACGTCTGAAACCCCGAACAAGGAGGCTAGCCGAAAAGAGCGAGGTCGAGGTGAGAAGGGGTGACCGAAGAAGGCGTGCAGCGCATGGCGACAACCTTCTGTTGCTGGTTGTTGCTGCCACACTCGAATCTCCCCTTCGCGTTCATTCCTCCTACTAGGTGGCTTTATTCAACCACTCTCCAGCTACAACAAAGAAGAACAACCACTATGATGATCGACCTGACCGACCTTGAAGAGCTTGACCTTTTGAGGGCTGAAGACATTGACATTGCGAGTCATGTGCGTCCCGGTCGAACGCCGAGTGATGCGGCCATCTCATGCCCGAACTGACACTTCTCTGCGCAAAGGTGGCGGACCTAGCTGACGCCAAGGTGAGACTTCAAATTGAGTCTGAAACATTCCTAAGAGGGGCTTCTTTTGAGAAAGTGATATGTGTTGTAGAATCTCGCCGCCGAGATCCACCGCGAGGAAGCGCGAGAGCCGCCTGGGGGTCCTGTCCAGTCAAGGCGTCCCGCCGTCCAGCAAGCGGACCAAGCCATCCCGCGCATTGCGAGGGCAGTCTCCCAGGACCTGGGTATCTCCCGACGGCGGGCCATGCAGATCCCTGCGACGCCGGGGGACCTCGACCCCGACATGGTCGTCGCGCACGTGCAGGCGGACGCGAACTTGGCGGCTTCGGAGGAAGCTACCATGTGTAAGTAGGGATTATTTTATGGTTGGTAGGAGAACGTTCGGGGGCTAAGAAAGGGTCTGGACGGGGCAGCGGGCGGAATAATCGAGAGCGGTGGGGTCGCTAGCAACCTGCAGTCGGCGGGAGCCAAGCTCGAGAATGCTGTGAACGAGCACGCAATCCACGAGATGGGCGGATCTTGAGCAACATGTTGATACAGGCTGCTCTTGTTGAAATAGGGCCTCCGCTGGCGTAGTGTAGATGTATGAGTCTTTTCGAGGTTTGCTTACCTTCTTCCTTGTCTTTTCTTAAGGTGCTGCAACCCGCCAGCCATGCTCCACACCCGTATTGGTCCACATAAGTTGGCTCCGTCACAAAACGTGGATAGCGCGTTCCTATCGCAGCACAAGCACTTGTAACACATTAGGAGCACGTTTCAATTTAAGAATGCCGGCTTATAGAAGGGAGCCCAGAATGCTCTGAAAGATCACGCAAGATGGGGGGTCTAAAGAGGGTACACAAACGAAAGGTCTTGTTGAGTCTGTGTTTATCCGGAGGTTAGTTAGCGAGACTTGCCCAGTCTTCCAATGTCGCGAAGGGACTGGCCAGATTGAGCAGCCAACGGTCAACAATCTTCTCGACGATCTTGCCGTTCTCGCCGACCTCGCGAACTCGGCCAAGATCCTCGGTTTGCTGTGCCGTCTCGCTCTGCGCAGCGAGTAGCTGAGCACGGTTGCTTCTCGTTGACGAGGTAGAAGCGGATGAAGAGGAGCACAAGAGGTGCCGCTATGAAGCCGAACTGTCGGTTACAGAATCGTGGTCGTCAGTAGTCAGTTCCAAATTGCAAGACCGCACTGCGGACTGAGCAGAGGCATGAAACGCACTCCAATTTGGATGCCCCACTGCGTAAAAAGGACATATCAGTTTGAGCTCACATTACGAGGTGGATAAGAGAATTCAGGAGCATACGGGCACGTAGTTTCGAGGCTGATACTTCGTCTGGGCACTTTGAATGGTCAGCCCGGCGCATCCGGAGAGGGTCTATCGAATAGAAGCATGTCACCACGAATCTACCACAGTTGAGGATAGATGAAGTTATATACGACATAGGCAAACAGGAACATGTTAGTTTGTGTGATGCGCTGATCCGGGCAGCCCAACGACGCATCGAGGAAGAGGTGGTCGTTTCAAGGCGCACCTTGGTGTTTCCGTTCGCGCACATAGCCGCCCAAAGGAGACACATCACCCAAGGGATACACTGTACGACTTTGTCAGGCATGTACGAGCGGCATCATCATTAGAGGGACGCTCACGAATGTGTTGCAGAGGTACAGTCCAGCGAGCAGGCCTGGCTTGTTGCTCCACGGCAGGGCAACCTCCAGAATGCTTCCGAGCAGGTTGGGGAGGTACCAGAAAGAAGCAATGTAGGCCACGTTCCCCTAACAGACAGTGTCAGCCATACCTTACTTGATAGAAGGGAGTTGGGCATGTATACTTTCCAGCGGGCTTGCATGTCTGACGCCGCTACCTGTGCAACAACAGATACACCGGTGTTGATGATGTTCTGCGATAGGGCGTCAAGTGCATGTTCGGGTAAAAAGTCTGCCGTTAAACCTACCAGCAGGGTGGTACCATAAGAAACGACCTGCAGTCCCGTGCAGTGAACATTGAGCAGGGCCATCGCGACATTCGCAGGAACCAGCAGCGCACGATTAGACTGTTCTGTGCAACGAGGTCTAAGGGGTGTGTCAGCGTAAGTAAGACGTGATAGCGGCATATTATGTCTACCCACTCTTACGGAGCTGGTTCAAGAAGATGTGCAACATGAAGAACCATGACTTTAAGTCCTTCAGCGCCTCGATGAACTGCTCGCGCTTCCAGGTCTTCTGCTTGATCGAACCGCCGTTAGTGTGCAGACGGCGGACTGCATGCACTTTTGGAAAGAAGAGCCACTAAACTTGAGTACTATCATGGACGAGAACATTGCGTATTCGTCACGTACCTCGTTCGGTGGTCGAGAGGACTTGCAAGAGCAGAGCGAAGGCAAAGGCCACTGTGCGGACTGTCAGTGTAGCCAAATTGAGTTGAATAGGATCCTAGGCACACAGGTCAAGAGACCGATAATGATGAAGAAGAGCTGCCAGGTGTGAAGGTTGTGACCGTGGTAGTGCAGCACTCCGTAGCTGATAAAGCCGGTTGGTACGCCGGAGAAATGTTGGATGAGACGCTTAGTAGATCAGGTTTGAGAGGCTTTCTGCCCGAGCTTACCGGAGATGGTGCAAGCGACGTACCAAAGGTTGCTGTGAATGTTTTGCTCTTGATGCGTGAAATACCTTCACGACACATGGCGTCAGGAGGAGCGCATGAAATGCTATTAGAACGTGCTCACATGTTCAAAATCATCACTATTGCTGTGGGTAGGATATAAAGCGTCAATCCCAAGACGGATCTGGGTGACACAATCAACTCCACGTAGGCAGAACAGCAGACTCGACGAATCCCAATGCAGTGCGGAGGACAGCCAAGCCCGCATACGACTTGGAAACCGGATGTAGGCAGATGATGATCGCCCAGAGGAACACGCATAGTGTCACGAATTTGCCGACTTTGAAGCGTTGCAACGCCCAGCCCGTCGGCATAGACCGACACCGAAGCCGACCTGCAGTACGAGATTGGATGAGTCTTCAGTGAAGAGAAAGATGTACCATAGCTAACGTAGAAGAAGGTGCTGAGGTTTTGATAAGGTTTTCCATCAACGGCTGGAAAGTTTTTGCAGTAAAATGATGGGTATACTCACATCGTATCGTGCCTGCGTCAGGTGGGTATCGTCGAAGATACCCAGGATAGAGGCGTTGCCGAGTGTACCCTGAAAGAAGCCTGGTCGTGGTATTCAGCAAGCGCCAAAGAGGATACGAGGAAGGAAGAAAGGCTACCTTATCAATGTAAAGAAGCAGGTTGAGATCAAAGATGACCGGCACGATCCGCCTGAATAGCTTGTTGCGGACCTTTGCGTTCTCCTCCGGCGTCGCCTCAGGCACGTCGGAATGGTCTAGGAGAAAGCGGTGGTACTGGTCAGCCTGCTGAGAAGCGGCAACGGGCTGATGCTGGACGCGAGCGCCGTGGTCCTTCACGGCCTTCTCGGAGTGCACAGAGGAAGCGGGCAAAGGTCGTTGAACCGGGACGGGTCCTGGCATTGCGTGCCTTTGCAAGAAATTGACTGCAGTGGGAACGGGGTGAAGGAATCGCCGGAGCGGCACCCTTGCCCTTTTGATCGCCGCTGTCCCAGGAATTCGGGCAGCGTACGGTGAAAACGGCAAGGCCGCAGAGAGCGTGCTTCTGCACATCAACAATGTCTAGGAAGGCGTGCTCGACTTCAAGATAAAAGCAGGTAGAAATTGACAGTTGAGCACGCTCCGTTTGTACACCGAGTGTACACAGGTGCGGGGCCAACCCGAGCTGCGCCCGAGTCTCCCAAAATACGCCTGCCATGTCTTTGCCTGCACACGGATAGTAGCTCGGCGTCAGCGAGCCAGTAGCATGTTACCCAGGGTGGCCGAGTCATTTTCGTTGCTCTAACGGTCCTTGGGGGAAGCTCTGTGTACTCATGAGACAATGAATTTCCAAAACCTCGAGAAGTGTTCGGCGAGGCAGAATGATTAAACCATCCTATTCTCTCGACACTCCTCCGGCGGTTCGCTCCAGCTTTCAGTCCTTGATGTGTCCTGACTCCTGATAGACATAGATTCCGGTATGAATGGCTCTAAAGCATTCCTCGGCATGTAACAGCTAGGACCCGGGAGTTGGGTGGGTCACACAAGCATCGGCTGACAGTCAACAACGTAGCGGACCACCAGGCGAAAGTAAAAGGCTTGGGGAATTCATGGTACTTGGGGAAGCCGTGATGCATAAAGGAATGGGAGGTATTAGACCTCCTACATAAAATACCTGCCAAGTCAAAAAGTGCATATTGCTCGCTTTGATGCGCAGACGCATGGAATGAAGTGTACCGGTTCGCTGCATTCGCGTCTTGCTCGTGTAGTTGAGTGCCAGCACTACGAGCGAGTCTGTTCCAACATGCTGTCACTTGCCTGTCATGTGCTTTCAATTATTGTCACGCTCGGAATCAACAGCCTTAAACAACAGAAGAATGTTTGAGAATGCTGAGCGATGGTGAACTTGGCTGAATGTATGTGAATAATGCGACGGGAACTGTCGGTGCTGTTAATCTGAGACTGCAACATGACAGTCCAGTGACGCTCCTTGTCTTTGAAGGCCAGCGGTTGGTGTTGGGGAAGAACGTGGACTGCGAAACTGTGACACAGCGTGCTGCATTACATCGTCGTGCTCGATATCCTCTCTACACAGAAAGGAGTTTCGGGGAGATGAATAGACACGAACTCTTGTATCCGATAGAATACTATGCAAACACTTTTGTGTGATGATCAATTCGGGCACCGACGATCGAGTCAGGCGTTGCTGAGATCTGTGACCAACGGCCCATTGCCGCTTGCATTGGACAATCGGTCGCCATGAAGCCCTGAATCTAACAACGATACTTTCCAAGTGCCTCAATGTCACTTACCCAATGCACTCTTGGGCGCTGTAGGGCCATTAACAATGCATGGACTGTCAGCTGCAGCTTGTACGATGTGAACCTGTAGAGCACTGACACCTCCCAGAAGCCCTCTTACGAAGCAAGACCGCTTACATACACTTCCTCTGCTCTCTCTAGATGTCCAACTTCCCGCTTGGAAGTCCTTACCAACAATGCAGTTGTATGAAGACGTGACGTTTGTGGTTGAAGGATCTCGGTGAGTGTCCACTTGTGTATACCTTTCCCCGGCGACAGACTCGAGAAAGACAGTAGGCTGCATAGGGACATGGTTTGTGAAGGCTAGAGATGATTTTCATTACATACAGTGCAAATCGAACTCACGCCACCCCGCGAGTCGTCTATCGCCTGCTGAATTTTACCCAAGTATTATCCGTAGCCCCTGTCACCTGCTGTCATTGACATTCCTACATCACGAACAGGAAAAAAAAACGGGAAGTCTTTCAAGGCACTCCTGGAAGACGCTCTTTCTTGGGGGGGGTGGTAACGGCTGTACCAGAAGGCCTAAACTTTTCCTCCCTTGCATTCTCATGACCTCTTGCCTTGTCCAAAGTCAATTTCCATATTTGAAGTTAACAGTTATTTTGCTACCAACCTTTTTTGTTGGCCTCCAAGTGGACCTACTCAGTATGAGGGTTTGGATCGACATTACACACCGGGCGCCAAGAAAAAAAAAACATCAACAGCCAATGACAGCCGGATGATCCGCGACCCACCCGTCGTCACGCGTCGGCCCGAAGCCGCCCCACCAGCCAGGCACCAAAGCTCCCTCTCTCCCATCACCGCCTTCTCTCTTCGCACCTACCAACCTCCCATACTCTCATCGCAATGTCCGGCCATGGCTCCCTGACGACGCTCGTCCCGCGCGTGGACAAGACCGACCCCGTGCGACCGGACGAGGCCGTGCCGTTCTCCCTCCCCGCGTCCTTCCGTGAGCCAAGCGTGTCGTCGCAGATGTGAGTGTTCTCGGGGTCCAGCTCCGAGAGTGGGAGCAATGCTGATGCTGGTATGGGTTGGGGTGGGGAAGTGCGGACTTGGCGGCAAACAGCGTGTGCGTTGAGCCTCGGCGGACGGGGGCGGGGCGAGGCGCAGGGGAAGCTGATCCTGCGGAACGGATGGAATAGGATGTACGTTGCGGGCGCGGCGGCGATGATGAAGGCGTGGCAGTAAGTTATCGCCTTGTATCACCTTACATTGCAGGGGAAGGATACAGGGTCTAACGTGAGACGAGCGGGATGGGCAGCTTGACTTGGCCGGCGCTCGCGATGGCCGCCATTGCCTGGGTCAACTACTCCCCGCTCCGGTGCAACGAGGGGACCAGCCCGTGGAGTGCGCTCATGTACGTCCTTCCTCTTCCCTCCTTCCGCCTTCCGCCTTCCGCCTTTCCTCCTTTCCCCATCCCCCTCCTTCCCATTGCGTTTCCCGACTGACCTCCCCTCCGTCCTTCCATCCGATAGCCTTGCCATCGGCTCCCTCCTCACCTCGTCAGTTATCCCATTACTCGGCAGGCAAGGTCGCGACGTCGCGATGTTGACATCTCCTCTTCACCCTCAACAGCTACCTCCCCCTCTTCCTCAAGAACCCCGGCGTCCTCGGCGGGGCCGCCGCAACGGCCGCGAAACAGGCTGCGCCGCCGTCGGCGTCATGAGCTACTTGTATGGGTTGGCGGGAAGCATGGATTCGGATTGATACCCTGTAGAAAGTGTGCGATGTGAGACGCGAGAAGGCTCTGCCAGCAGCGTGGGGGTGCAAGGTGGTGTGAAGATGCGCTGTCCTGCCTGCCTCACGTTAGTAAACGTCTGTGAACACGAA
The DNA here is from genome assembly GCA_000826855.1 of Basidioascus undulatus. Taxonomy (NCBI): domain Eukaryota; kingdom Fungi; phylum Basidiomycota; class Geminibasidiomycetes; order Geminibasidiales; family Geminibasidiaceae; genus Basidioascus; species Basidioascus undulatus. The sequence goes on along the minus strand of JTLS01000098.1, from coordinate 6,203 downwards.
CTGATTTCCGAAGATGCATTGTGCAAGTCAACCAAATAATCTTTGCCACACGCTGAAGAGTTCAGAAGGGAAACAATGAATCTGGCGAGCTTGGCCTCGGCGAAATGCGAAACGCGTCCTCGCCGCGTCTCTTATCTTTTTCCGACCCCTTCTTCCATCTCCCTTCTTCAACGCAGACTTGGGTGCTGGCGACTGCGCCCCAGTCCTCAAAACCCCGCTTTCCATCGCCCATTCTGTCTTTTCTTCTTCCACCCACCAGCCCCGTTTCCTCGCCGCTCCCGTACTCCCGGCCGGATCAACGCATCATGTTCCTCATGTTCCTCATCCTCCCCCTCACCCTCCTCCTCCTCCGCACGCACTCCTTCTTCGCACCGCACTCCACGCGCGCCCTCCGCGCGCTCCTCCGCGCACCGGCAAGGCGCAGGCGCGTGCTCGTCCTCACCGCGCACCCGGACGACGAGTGCATGTTCTTTGGGCCGGCGGTACGGGCGCTGGCTTCTGCCCGGAAGGCGGGAGAGGAGCAAGAGGAAGAGGGGGAGGGGAAGGCGGGAGTGGAGGTGTGGGGCATGTGTTTGAGCGTCGGTGAGTTGGAACGAAGCAAGAAGGGGAGCAAGAACGAGGCATTAACGGGGCGGCGGGGGGGCAAAGGCAATGCCGACGGACTCGGAAAGACGAGGAAGGACGAGCTGTTCCGATCGTATGCGCGCTTGGGCGTGCATAGGGAGCGGGTGGTGGTGGTTGACCATCCGTGCGGGCATCTCACATCGCTAACGCTGGAGAAGGAGAGGAAAGGCAAGCTGACATAGGCGGACGGGGCGGGGCGCGGAACAGCGAGCTGCAGGACGGGATGGACGTCGACTGGGACGTAGAGACGATCGCCGAGCTTGTCGCGGAAATACTAGAGGCGCACGAGATTGGGGCTGTGTGTCTTCTCTTCCACCCCCGTCCTTTCGCCTCTCCTGTCATGCGCTCGTAGTTCACACCCGCTGGCTCCACCCGAGCAGATTTTGACTTTCGACGTGCACGGCGTCTCGCAGCACCTGAACCATATCGCGCTCTACCGCGCCGCGCAGCTCCTCCAGCGCACGCCGCTCAACCCGCACGTCTACGCGCTCCGCACCCTCCCACTGCCGCTCAAGTACGCGGGCGGCATTGTCCCACTAGCCCTCTCGCTCGCGGACGTCTTGCTGCCGTCCATCCCGGCGACGGAGCCGGCGGAGAACGCAAAAGGAGAGAAAGAGGAGGAAGAGGGAGAGGGGGAGGGGGAGAAGGAAAGCATCCCGGACAGCCTGACATTCGTCAACGGCCCGGCAGGGTGGGCGGCGAACGTCCACGCGATGCTCCAGCACTGGAGCCAGATGGTTTGGTTTAGGTGGGGCTACGTTGCGACGAGCGCGTATATGTGGGTGGCGGTGTTTGAGCGGGTGGGGGCGCGGACGGGGGAGGATGAGTGATCGAGCGGATGGATGGACAAATTTCGTGCATGTGGTGTCGTTTAGCTCTGAGGAAGGATCGACGTTGCTCGGGCCGACCGTGCATTGCGCGAGCAGACCAAGGAAGCAAAGCGACGAAAGCGAAAGCGTCTCTGGTATGCCATGCCATGCGGTCCACCCTTATCCTCCTATGCACCTCCGTCCCTCCCGCTCCTCCTCTGCACCCTCCAATCTAGTGGTGCGCCGCAGAAGAAGACGCAGGCGCCTCCTCGTGCCGGATGCGGAGCTCGCCCTCCCGGAACTGGCGGGCCCACTGGTACGCCAATCCGAGGTGTGGGGTTGATCAGCGTCAGTGGGGGATGGGAGATAAGAGCGGGAAAGTGTAGGGAGGGCAGGGCACGACGGACGAGCATGCTCTGGTTGATGGGCGCAGGAGGGAGGAGAGTAGGAGTTAGTAATGGCTAAGGAAGATGAGGGTGGTGAGGAGAGGGGAAGGGAGGAAGACGGACAGGGATCCAGCGGTGAGGCGCGCGGTGCCGCTCCTGATTCGTCGGAGACAGGGAGGGGAAGGAGTGGTCAGTCTCACAAAGTCCCGCTGTGTGTGGTTTGAAGGGTAAGAGCGAGGAAGGGGAGGGGGAAGAGCGCACCTCCTTCTCAGCCGAGATCTGCCAGACGGCGTAGGTCGCGACGCCGATCATGGTGAAGACGACGGCGGTGTTGGACTTCCAGTTCTTGGGCTGGGTCCACCAGCCACCTGTGTCCCACACCCCACACCGAGCAGTCTTCAGCACCAAAATGAAACGCGACGGAAGGGACGAGGGAAGATGCACCGGCGGGAGACCAGACTTCCTTGGGGTAAGGGAAACGCGCGCCGCCGCCCTACAATATCCCCCACAGAGTAATCAGCGTTACTGCGCCGAAAATGAGAGTGGTGTGCGTGAGCGATGCACCATTGTGGATGATATACGGGTGAATGTGAGGGGAAGGGGGTGCGAGGGTGCTGGTGATGAGCGTCGGGAGCGAAGCAGGGCGAGCGGGTTGGTCCGGGGGCGGCGCCCTTGTGTCTCCCTCGGTCATCCGCGGAATATGACCCGGGCTTCGAGATAGCGGGTGCCGGAAGGTCGCTTGACCGCCTTCCTTTCCGCTCTCCCTTTTCCCCTTCTCTGCCCCTTCCCATCAAACCATCAACATCTCCCGCACACCACCTCCACCCCCAGCAGACCCCGGCATGCCGCTGTTTGCGAGACTGCGAAAAGCCGTGTACGACCGGCGGCGCGGGCTCGGCATCCTCGCCGGCCTTGCGGTCGGGACGTACCTCCTAGCCCAGTACGCGTCTTCCAAGCTCGCAGAGTTCCAGGACGAGTCTCAGCGCGAGCGGACCGCGAAAGAAAAGTGTGTTCCCAACCCCTTCTCTCCCCCTCCTCCTCCCCCTCCCGTAAGCGGAAGGCCGAGGAGCGCGGCAGGCGGGACAAGAGGGGGAAGAGGGAGGTGGTGGAGGAGGAGGAAGAGCAGGATGGGGAAGAGCAGGAGGAGGAGGAGGAGGTTAAGGAGGTGCGGACTAAGAGGCCGGCGACGAGGTCGACTACTGCCGTGCGCAAGACCGTTGCGGCGAACAGGCCTAGGCGCGCGAAGGTCCGGACGACGCATTGAGCCTCGCTCCGTCCCCTCCTCATTCACTATTTCCCTACGCACACGCACACGCTTTACTTTATGCTTTTCTCCACGCCCTCCCCTCTTTTTGATACGCTATGAGCTATGACCGCCCCGCCCACCTCGCCCTACTCTAACGCCCCACTTCTTGACCTTCACTTTCGTCCCACTTTCGCGAACGCCTATTTTCCACCCTCTTCGTTTCCTTCTAACTCGTTCTTGTTGTTGTGTAACTATAGCACACCGCTCCTCCCCTCCCCTTTAACACGATGTAGGGCTCCCACTCCCCGCTCTTTCCTAATTCTCCTTTCTGATCATGATCTTGACATATTTGAGAAGAGAAGAATGTAGCACATGGACTTTCTAGTATTCGGTTTGATATTTTGGGGAGAGGGAGATGATGAGAAAAAATGAAGGAGAAGCACTATGCGAATAGACACTGGCAGTCAGGCTGGGATGGTGTGCTTTGGGTCTGCGGACTACTGTGGTCTGAGTAACTACTCCGTAAGTAATGTAGATTTGAGACAGATTTCAGGCGATCCGCAGTGTTGTGTTGTGCTGGAGGGGATGGAAGCGAGCCGCGTGGTCAGGGAGCGCAGACGTCCGGCGAAGTCGAAGCCGGCGAGCGAGCGAGCCTGTCGGCGTCATCTTCCCGCCTCGCCTTCGCCTTGCTCTTTCTGCTTCTCTCATCTTATCGCGAGCTCACGTTGTCCGCACTCGCATTCCCACTTGCTATTTGAACCCAAATCGAACACGCTGCTCTAGGTATCGGCGCGCCTTGAAACGTATCACGCGCGGCGAGCCAAGTCCACCTCGTCAGTGCCGCCCAGATCGTCTTCGCGCACCTCGCCAACGAGTGTCGTCGATCGTTCACCTGCGCTCGTTCTTCCGATTTAGCGACGCAAAGAAAGCCACTTTGTTCTCGGCGGGTTATGGAGTACCAAGCGAACCTCGGCTCCGCGGCGGACGTCGACCGGCCGTCGCTGTTCGAGCTCCTCGCGCAGGAGCAGCTCGTCCAGCTCCTCCAGCCTGCGCTCAAATACGTGCTCTCGGTGCGTGCCATCGTTCAGCATCAACATGCACCACCATGTGGGAGGTCGGAGAAAGAGAACTCATCGCTGGCTGTGGGGCACAACCGTGTAGGTCCTCGCCACGCGTTATCCGCGCTACCTCATCCGCATCGTCAACCGGCACGAAGAGTTCTATGCGGGACTGATGTTCTTCATCGAGCGACACTACCTCCAGAATTATGGTCCGTCCTTCATCTTCCCCATCCGTCTGCTCAGGGGAGTGAGCATCCTGCTCGTCCACTCACCGTCCCCTGTCACCTCACGCAACCGACCCCAGGCGCGTCTTTCGCGGAGAACTTCTACGGCATGAAGCGGCGACGGGTCCCGCGCGGCGTACCGCTGGTACGCGCGCAGGCTGCGCTGGGCCCCAAGGCCCCGGGCGCGGATCTGGAGAAGTTGAGCCCCGCTCAGCTGCGGGGGAGCTTGTTCTTGCTGGTCCGTGTTTCGCTGTGTATCCCCTGCTCCACGGACAGGGAACGAAAGATACTGAGTGCGTCTCATGGCTCACAGGTCGGACTCCCCTACCTGCGCGCCAAGGCCCAGGAGCTGTACGAGATCTGGGGCGGCGGGCTGGAGGACGACCTGTTCGTTGCTGCGCCCGCACCACAGCCTTCGTCGGACGGCTCAACACCACCCCCACCACCTGTGAATCGGTCTTCCCTACTTTCCTTCTGTGTAGGCGCACACGCTGATGTGCACGCTGGACGTGCTGGAAACTAGCCGCCGCCACTGTCCGAGCGCGCCAAGACAATTTTCAAGCGTGTCTACCCCTCGCTCAATGCGCTGCTCGAATTCTGGCTCTTGGCCTACAACCTCCGTTACCTCTTCGGGCGCACGTCGTTTTACCGGCCCTGGCTCCGCTGGCTCAACGTCGACCTCCGGCGCTTGTCCGCAGCCGACTACGTGCGTCCCTCAACCGCCGTCCTAATGCCTTGCAAAGCACTGATTGAGTACATTCGGTCTCTTTCACAGCAAGCGATGAACGCCCCTTCGCCCTCCGCGCCTCCACCGCCCCGCGAGCTGCCCGCGCTCATAACGCACCATCTCTCTCACCTGCCGTCGTACCTCCTCTCCTCGCTCAAGACCGCTCTCCCGCTCACGCTCTTCGCGCTCAAGTTCCTCGAGTGGTGGTACTCGCCCGCTTCGCCGCGCGCGTCCTCAGCGGCCGCGCAAGCAGCCGCCGAGCCGACCGTCCCGCCGCCCAAGCCGCTGCTGCCGCACCCAGAGAGCAAGATCCCGCCCGAGCACCTTCGGTTCGGGATCGACCCCATCTCGGGAAGGCCGCTCGAGAACCCGACGGCGCTGCCGTCTGGATATGTGTACAGCTACAAGACCGTGTGGGAGGTCGTCGACAAGGAGGGGAGGTGCCCGGTTACGTTTCAGCCTGTCTCTCGTAGTCAGTTGCGAAAGGTGATGCCGTAGGATCGAATGCATACATGCAAGCCCAAACGGTGCCATGATGCGATCAAAGTACGATGAATGCAGAGCAGAACAGGAGCCTGAATGTGACGTGCCATGATGGGAGTGGAAGACCAATAAAGAGAAATGGGGGCGGTGGATAGGGAGGAAAGCGAGCGCACGGAGGAACGGAACCCAAAAGTAGCAGCCGGAAGAGGAAGATATGGAAGGCGGGAACATGCACGAAACCAGAAGCGCGCGCCGATGTGCGCAAGACTAATAGTCCCCTCCGCTCCCCTCCGTCGCCCCAACCCCAACGAGAGAAGTCATTGCTGTGCAGCCGCAGAAGGCGGCGTCCTTCCCGGGGCGCCCGCGCTGAGGTCCAGCTCGTCGCACATCAAGCTCGTCCGCCCCGCCTCCTGTAAGTCGCGCTCCCTGACCGCCTCGTCGTTTCCGCGGACAATCTCCGCCTGGCTCCGCCCGCGGCTGTGCGTCGGTACGTGCGCGGCCGGCTCGTGCGAGTCGGGGAGGAGCGCGGCGGTCGCGTCCGCATCGACCGCGGTGGTGCCGGGCGTGGTGGCGCCGCCGTCGGGCACGGCCGAGCGGAGGGAGGCGTACTCGTCGGCAGAGAAGACCGAGGACGGCGCGGGGC
>JTLS01000978.1:0-11809 GCA_000826855.1 Basidioascus undulatus | reverse complement strand
ACTCCTACACAATCGCCCCCTCCGCGCACGCGCAAGACCCTTCCACATCGCCCAATAGCCAAAGCTGCCGCCCTCGCGCGCTACACCTCCTTGACCAAGAACGCGCCCGAGCTGGTGATCACGGGCTCGGACGACCACACGCTCTTCCTATGGTCGCCGCTGAACGCGCAGAACCCCAAGAAGCCGCTCGCGCGCCTGACGGGCCACCAGAAGCAGGTCAACCACGTCGTGTTCTCGCCCGACAGCCGGTGGATCGCCAGCGCGGGGTTCGACAATGCTGTGAAACTCTGGGAGGGAAGGACGGGAAAGTGCGTGCGGTCTCCTCACGTTGGATGGCGGGGAGTGGCTATGGAGACTGAGATGAACGACGCCTGATGCGGCGGGAATGGCCCCGTCGAACAGGTTCGTCGCGACCTTGCGTGGACACGTCGCAGCGGTCTACCGCGTCGCGTGGTCCTCCGACTCCCGTCTGCTCATCAGCGCGAGCAAAGACTCGACGCTCAAGGTCCGCCCCGTCTCATCTCTTCTCTCTTCTTCCTCACCTCAAACCGCCTTACACACACCCATCGGCCGCCGCAGATCTGGGACCTCAAGACGCACAAGATCAAGGTCGACCTGCCCGGCCACACGGACGAGGTCTACTGCGTCGACTTCGTCGCGGACAAGGTTGTGAGCGGGGGGCGGGATCGCTGCGTCAAGATGTGCGTGGCTCTCATGTCTCTTAAGTGATGCTTGAGGGCGGGTTTGACTGACGCGAGCGTGCTGAAAACAGCTGGAAGAACTGAGGATACGAGATTTCTCTGTATACCCCGCTAGCGGTTCATGCATGCGTTTCTGGCTAGCCAATCAGTGGCTGCAGTTGTGGCGCTTCCACACTCAATGCTTTTCTGGTACACTCACTATGGCCAAGTTTTACCAAGAGCGTATTCTTAACGAAGAGTTATAGTTCTGAACAGGTGATATAGCGTGGTAGGCAGGCTCGGCTGCCAGACAGGTGAAGAATTCAGAGATGGGCTGTAGTCATTCCGCACCCCCGCTCCCAACCCAACACTATCACCACGAGCCTTGGCCTCACCTGATGTAGAATTTACTGGGCTGAAATGTTGAGGCGTGCTTGACGAAATCGGGTGGCGGAAAGTAATGGATATGGTTTCAGAAAGAGAGTTTCAGAAAGAGAACACTTGTTGATGTTGCTTGCCAATAACCTAAATGTTCCCCGGGTTCGCTTGCATCCCTCAGGAAAGAGCTCGCTTGGGTCTCAAAAGAGGCTTAGGCCACACTTTTATGCACACTTGTTGGCTTTGTCTTCAGTTTTTCCTTCCCATTTTTCCAAGCTTCTGAGAGGAGGGCAGAGGTAAAGCTGTCTAGGGCGACTTGACGCTGCAGACACGAGCGGCGACCTGCGGGGACTGTATTCGAATCCTGCCGTGGTTTCCAGATATTCTTGTGGCTGACGCTCCATCGCACTAGCTGAGGTTACTTAGACCACTGTCCCTACTTCGATGTGGCCGAGTAATTTTTTTTAAAAAAAAAAAACGCCGCTGAACAGTGGGTCGGCGCCGGCCTGAGCGTCGTCGGCGGACATACTCTGCACGAGCTTGAGAGCCGACTGATCGCCTCAGAATCCTGCTCTTCAAAGCTCTATAAAAAAACTATATCCAGCTTGCTTTCCTAATGCTTCAATTTTTGAATGAGATGGGCCGGGCAGCGGTTGGGCCAACACGCAGACAAGTTTCAAGCGGACCGGGCTGTGGTGTTGGACACCGCGGGGTATAAGCCGCACGTTAGATGCGTTCGCCGCGGAAAGACGACTGATGTTAATAGAGGAGTACAGGAAGCGAAGTGAGGCTCAAGGTGAGATTGTCAGACAGGCGAAGAACAGGTGGATTCGAGAGAACGAGTTCAAGCTGCCACTGTCATAACAGAGCGAGCATGAATAGGACAATTGGGCAATGCATCATCAAGTCTGCATTTTTATGGCTTGGTGCTCTATCTAGCTCGTGGACTAGGAGTAAGGCAAGGTGAGAGTGAGATTGGGCATTCCTCACGGCACAAGCAGGCACGTCTGCCTCGGTACACCTCCTCCAGTAGCAGCTTGCCTCGTGAATTCTAAGAATACAGACAAGTTCTATGAGGAGAGTTTAGTTGAAAGGCCTTATTTGGCGGGTTTGATGGCAGTATTGTGCACCATGGTTCCGGTTCGCAAGCCGTAGCTTCGTCAATGCGTTGAAGGCATTTGCCCCCAAAAGCCTTGACACACGCTTTGCAAGCTTTTCTCCAAACCACTATCGTAAGAGGATATAAAGTTTCCTTGAAAGTAAAAGAAAGGCAAAGGCGACTCGCAGTGCAGTTTGATTACCGGACGCAGCTGTTTGCGCTGTCTCGCTCGCTGTCTTGACCTTAGCTCGCGCCTCGCCTCTTTCGCTGCCACGAACAGCGTCGTTCTTCGGCCATTGCCGTAAAATATGTTGAAAAGGTGGACACCGTGGGGAGCGTCAATTGCCCTTCTCCCCCGCCCGTTCACTAGTCCCCTTCCCGCTTCAACATAATCGCGCACACCAACACCGCTGCGTTGGACTTCATCGCCGAACAGCTGCTCGAGCCCATACAATGGTCGAAGGTGGTCTACGCAATCAAGCCGAAGAACTTGGAGTGGGACGACTTCTTCTACGGTCTCATCGGCATGCTCGATGGCATGTACGTAAATCCTTTGGACACCCGCCACCCGGAATGCCCCAGCTCCAGTGACTGACCAGTAGTTGCTTCGTCACTACTTCAATTCTTCAGAGACAAGAGACAAGATGTCCCGACTTCCCAAGGGTCGCGGCGTCGTGGCCTTCTTCGACTCGCACAACGCCGCCGAGGCGGCGATCGACACCCGCCGAAACGACGGCAAGCGAGTGGACGTCGCCTGGGTGACTCCCATCCGCCTCCCCGGCAAGCTCTTTGGGACCAAGGAGCACGTGCGGTCCCACCGAGTCTACGACACACTCAAGAAGACGCTCGGGACCACCGAGGGGCCTGGGGAATTCGCGATGGTCGAAGCGGTGAGCCCTTTCCTCCTGATCCCCTCCCCCCTTCGTGCGCTTCGCACAATCTATAGGCTGTCTGATTGAGGCGTAATGGACTCTAACAGGCCTTCGACCTCGCTTCGGACGTCGTGGATTCGAAGGACTCGGCAAAGGCCGCCCGGGACAGGGATGAGATGGCCCTGGCAGAGGTCTCGAAGCTGCGGCAGCAGCTCAAGAAGCGAGAGCGCGAGGTCGAGACTATCCGTGAGGAGGTCGACGAGCTCCGAGCGTCCAAGCGCCAGAAGGTCGGGGGGTCTGCGGCTTCGGGCTCCTCTACCTCGAGCGACGGCAGCAGCTGCGCCGACGACGCGCCGACGGTGTGAAACTTGTTGCCTTTCTCTGCTGTGTCCCCGCTTTGTTACGATATGTCTGGCTGCATCTTCATGTATCTGTGGCGCGTAAACACCTGAGCTTTTTGCTACGCTGCGCGGACAGACACCACCGACCGAAGACAAAATGGTTAGCCTCCGCCGTTCCGCCGACAGCTCGTCTTTTCACAGAATGCTTGTCCCCTTCTTAAACTTTACACCCAACGAACTGTGAGATCGTCGCACGGATATCCCCGTCCTCCCTCAGCTCGACGCACACCCTCCTCCCTCTCCTCGTGCGCGCTCCGCTCTTCTCCGACTTCCTCAACCGCCACACTCCACTCTTTATTAATGACGGGTGCCGCTAAATGTGGTATCTACATAAACAGCGAAATGGGCTGGCTCCTCCTGCAGCCGGGTAGGAACAATGAGAAGCCTCGCGGCAACGACGATTGACACACGCCCGCCTTTTGCTTCGCAGGACCAACCACACCGTCCCTTTGGACAGAACAACATTCAGCTCATATAGCTCACGCGATCTCGACTCCGAGTATGGTCACTCTACGTGCAGAGACAGCGAGACACAGAGCGACGACTGTGCATACGAAACTGATATGCCGGCCATCAGGTGAGTCACAGCCATTTTCGGATGGAGCGAATGGTGCGTTATCCTTTTATAAGTGTTCCTATTTCATGACTGCGAAGTCTTCTGCTCACGAGCTGATTTCTTTGCAGGTGCGCCGCCGGACGGCGAGAGCGCGGAGCAGAGGGGCAACGGCATTGATTGGGAGGATGTGGACCTGTCATTTGATGCACCCGGTGATCATTTGCAACTTTCTTACCGAAGGAGCAATCTGAGTGTGCGAGATTTCAGGCCCAGGCGACGATGAATCTGCGGGGCCGGGCCCCCAACAACCGTCCTTGACTCACGCTGGTACGTGTACAACATTCTTAATTCTGCCGGCTTGCTGATGTTCCATGGAATGAGATTCAGGTTCGCGCTCTCCATCGGTCCAAGATGAAGAAGCTGTCGCTTTCACGACCGTACATCATCCCCACAATCCTCGCGCACACGTAGCCAGCTCGCCCTCGCCCTTGCCCTCCGCCGTCCAACCGCTCTTCCTCATCTTCCTCGCCCTCCTTGCCAAGCATCAGCAAGCTCAGCACGATTTGACGGATGAGCTCTTCTCGATTGTGCGCAATCCCCGCTTCAAGCAGAATTAGGTCAAGATCTTAAGCGCGCACAAGATGAACAAGACTCTCGATTCCATGATCTCGGAGTCGAAACCTCGTGTAGGTTACAGACTCCCTTGGCTGTGAATTATTAGCTGAGGCGCTCCGTCTGCAGTTTGAGACCTTCACGTTCCACGAGACGTACAGGGCCAGGTCGAGACATTCACGATCCGTGGGAAGAGCATCATCGACGTTGTCAGCAAGATCTTGGGGAGCAAGCCCATTGTTCCGGTGCTTGTCTGGTATCCGGAGCGTACGAGGTACTGCCGGGTTGTACCTGGGTGTGGGTGTACGAGGAGTTCTCGTCCGGAGACGACTGGTGGCAGTACCAGGTGGGTTGTGCTGAACGCTGCACACCTTGAACTTGAGCGTGAATCCTGACAGCTGTTGACATACAGAACGGCCTCCCTCCCGAATGCTTTATCGTCTACATCGTCCCCGCGTCTGATAAGACAAACCTTACGGTGATCGGTCGCACACAGGCGTGACCGGTCTACCTCTGGCTCGGGAAGTCCCGCTTGACTATCGCTCCCGCCCCGGCTTGACTTTCCCGCAGCTCATCGGCTTTCTACCTCAAGTAAGTAATATTCTGTGTATCGTTCAGAGATTCGGTACTAGGTTTCCCTGACGAGAATCGTGTAGGTCGTTGCGAGCAATGAGAAGGAGGCGAAGTCTGCGCCGTTCCGTAAGCTCAAGTGTTAGGTCAACATTCAGGCCTGGCGGCGCATCTTAGCGCCGATCCGGGCATTCGAGAGCCCTGGTTGGGTCTACGACTGTGCAGATGGAGAAAGGAAGAAGGGGTTCCCGCAAGTGGATGGCGTGAGCTGGGATTATGAAGAAGTGTAAGCCTTTGCTTCGTGAAGCTGTGCTTCCCGTACTAACAAACTCGTTGCCTTCCAGGACAACTTGCCTGTGAGATTTCTTTTAATTTTTCGTCGTTATTCTGGAAGTCCATGCTCATATTTTGGCCGTTATAGGTGTCTCCAGGGTCATGCTCGCCGCGTTCGTGTTGAAAGTGCCTTGTCAAGCGTGAGAACATCCATCGCCTTTCTGCCCGCACCTTTCCTCGAGAAGCGGGCTGCACCCAGAAGCTTACAAGCATGTCGAAGCTTTTTTCTGCCCGCCGGAGATGCCCGACCTCTGAGAGGGCGCGGCAGATGCTGCAGCGCAAATCCTTGCATCGCGACAAGGTGCTATCTCCTTGCCCTCCACCCTGTCCATGACATCGTAGCTGATTGCCTGGTTTCTGCAGTCGGCATTCCTCAAACTAACCGAGCGGCTGGGAATCCCGGTCCCGTCCATCAAATTGGCGGTGGCATGATCCAGGACTGCATCCACAAGGGCCTCTATCACGCACTCAGCCGATCTGACTGCATCGGCCAACTACCGGGCCGGAGACCCTGATCTGACACAAGCAAACTGTTTACATCCCATTACGGCAAACTTCGGTTTCCCGGGAGTTAGGAAGTTTCTTTGTGCAAATTATGGAATATGATTGCAAAACAAACCGATTGCTGAGGCGCCCCGGATAGCCTGACAGTTGTACCCTTCGTGATCTCCCTCGTAAAAAAAAGCGCTCGATCTTTCAAGAGGGTCGGGTCGGGTCCACTTTCACGGGCTACGCCCGAATGGCTTTTGGTTTTCCCACTGTGCACTGCAAATTTCTGTTGAGGTTTTTTAGAGGCGTCCGGAGTGCATTCGGAAAAAGGCAATCGAGAGGGACGATGTAGGTACGAGTGGCAAATTTGCAGCAACCAGTTTCGAAACCTTCTCTTGTGGTAAAATATCCGTGCAGCGGTTGCTTAGCTCCATTCCAAAATTGTCTGCGGCGGATTATGTGTATTTTTTTCCGAATATGGTGGTGTAAGATGCGACGGCGAGGTGTCGAAGCTGGCGTCGCAGCCGACAAGCGACCTCAACCTTCAGCTGTCCCGCCGGTCTCCATACTGAGTCGGGTCTTCAGACTAATTTCCCCTTCTTACCTACCCCACTCTGTCGAGATTAGGTCTGTTGAAGGTTGCAAGTGAACTGCTCATCACACCGTTCATGGTACCATAAAGAAGCAGTGCATGTGCAACAAAGCAAATCCGTTCTCCAGGAGCAGATGAGCCGTACATTCGCGCAGCGAAAAAGAAAGTATCCCGCTCAGCGGGAAAGGGGGTGTGAAAGAAGAATAAGAGCTGGTGTGGTCAAGGTGCGCAGTGGTGACTTCGAATAACGAGCGTAAAAACAGGCTAGCGGTGCGTGGGGATGCGGAAAAGAGAGTACAAGGCCAAGCCTACACGGTTAGTTGAAGAACCAGGCTGTGTGGGTGGGTGTTCGTTAGATTCTTTCGAGATGGATAGGGTGGAGGTGTGGAACGGGCAAAATAGAAGACTGCACGTACTGACGTCGATCTGGCCGAGGCCGAGGTTCGAGGAAGTGAGGGCGTTGAACAGGCCTGATAGAGTAAAAGAATCAGAATGAGCGTTCGTTCCATTTGACGCCCGGACTGCCCGAAAGACAGACTGTAGACGTACCCTCGCTCAAGTCGATGTGGTTTCCTTGGCAGCTCTGCATTCCCGAAACCATCCCAGTCAAGACGGTGTCTGCCGCACCCTCCATCGCTTAAGCCGAAAACTCACCTCGCACTTGTCATTGATCCTGCCCGTCTGCGTGTTCCCGTTATACGTGACCGAAATCGTGCTCCCGCAGCGCGACTGGTCGTAGTGCTCCGCACCGAGCGCAATCACAAATTCCGACTCGGCGACGGCCGAGCCGCCGCAGGCGCCGACCTGTGAAGAAATCGGGCCGAGCAAATCAGGACGATTAATCAGGACGATTGCTGTAGTCTACGAGAATTGAGAATTGAGAATTGAGAATATCACGCACAACGCCGTACTGGTTGTACCAGGTCGCCGACCCACTCTTGGCCTCGCCGCCGCCGCTGCCGCCCGACGGGGTCTCGGCGGGGGCGGGCGTCTCGGACGACGGGGTGGGCACAGCCTCGGTGGGAGAGGGCGCGTAGTCGGTCGAGGGCGGAAAAGATGCGGATTCAGTTGGGTACTGACCGTCGAAGTCCGCCGTGGACGCAGCGGATGTGGCCGTCGTGGTCACTGTGTACTCAATGCGAAAGTCAGAAGGGAAGAGCGAAACCCAGCAGGTTGAAACTACGCACAGTTGTATCCGACGTCACCGGGCCAGTCTGCGAACGACTTTTAGTCAATCTTCTGGTGATGAAGAACAGATGGTAGGGAGGGATACGTACTGCCGTTGTCGTCTTCGTACTCGTACTCGTCGCTGTCGTCCTCCTCGCAGCCCCCGTCGACACCAGCAGGCTGGCTAGCGCTCGGAGCGGCGGGAGCATTGGACGTCGGAGAGGCAGTACCAGTGGACGTCGGGGCGGACGGGGACTCGTCGTCCTCGCCCTCCTCCTCGTCATCTTCGCACTCATCGTCCTCGTCGTCGTCGGATCCAGACGACCCCGTCCCGCTCGGCGCAGCGGCAGCGGCGGTGGACGAGGCTGGAGGCGAAACGCCGGTGGACTTGGGCTCCTCGTAGTCTGATCCGTTAGGCTGGGCGACGAGGTTACCACCGGGGGCGGTGAAGGTAGGTTGGGGAACGGTCGGGCTGGGGGCCTGGCTTGCGGAGGGTGAAGCGGACGCGGAGGGTGAAGACCCGCCTGGGGAGCATCCGCTACCACTGCCGTTGGATGAGCCGCCTCCGCCAGAGGAGCCGCCGCCGCCGGAGGAAGAGCCCAAGCCCACCACATTCTGTGCGAGACAAAGATCAGTTTTTAAGTCACTCAAGGCAATTCAGAAATAAAGCTGACCCAGAAGCCGTTTCCTCCGTATTGCTGCCCGCAGACTGACATTCGCAGGCCATGAGTCGATCAGTATAGAATGAATATGACAACGTCCGAAAGACGCACTGGCAATGCACGACCCAAGGTCCCAGCCCGAGGGTTCAGCGCGTTGACGGAGAGCAGCAGTGTCGGAATTGAACTGCAGAGTACGCCGATCAGCAGGTGGCGTCGAAACTGTTTGCAAAAAGGAAGACATGCGTGGCGAGAACGGAACTTGCCCGACCCGTGCCGTTGCGGGCTTGAGAGCGACGCAAGCGCGAGGGACGAGAGAGAAAGGGTGGTAAGGAGAGTCTTGAGGGAAATCATCGTAGCAGTCGGAACGATCAGAACGGAAGCGTAGAAGGTCGAAAAGTGGCCTGAACATAACAATCAAAGTCAGCCAACCGGTGGCGTGGTAGGTGAAAGTGGGTAAGCAGCGCAAGGTACGCACGTTGAAAGCGAGCGTGGGGGCCCTGCTATAAGGGTTAGCGGAAACGACGATAGGGAGTAGGCTGATGAGGGAAGGGGATCTGAAGATGAAGGTCGGAGGACGAGCAGGATGAACGACAAGGAAAACAAGAAGCGCCGCGTGGCCCAGACCTGGCGAGATGGTCAACACCGCGTCGACATTTCGAGGGAGACGGGGAGTGCGGAAGGCACAAGAAAAGTGACGGGCCGTTGGAATGGGCTGTGCCTGTCTTCGTCTTCTTGAGCCTCGTGCACCTTTCGACCGCCAGCTTCTCAGATCCTCACTCGGATACCAATTTTCTCAATCTGGGAGGATGTGCGGATGTGGCGTCAATGTTGAAGCAGCAAGGGAGTGTCATGGTCACAGCACAGCAAGAGGACATGCAGGAGGGCCGGCGCTGGCGCCACACCCGCCGCCTTATTCGGAGACGATGGCCGTCCGCAGCCCCGATAATTCCTTGTAATTATTCGCAATGTCGCATGCCGCCGAACCAGATTCTCGGGTAAAAGTCGTTCACGTGCAGCTCGCTCTTTCTCTGAAACGCAACCACATTCACCCACAAAGTGAAACAGCCGCGCATTTTTATCACCTATCGGTTTGCATAGATTGCTGCTGGTCCTCTTACGATGAATCAACTTTTAAGCTACCCCAATGGCTTCCCTATAGTCTGATAAGGCAGCATGAGGGAGTGTTGCGTCGAAAAGCGAAGCGCTGGCAGTGTCGCCAACCTACTGCACCGGCTATTGCCATTTTACCATGGTATTCTTCAACAGGATCGAGCGATTGAAATCATCCATCGCCCCTTTGACGCTTGTGTAGGTTGAGTTACTATTCGACGTCGGGTGTGCTACTGCTACTGGTGCACGATGGTACGCAGTCGCCTGCAGCGAGTGGTGTGTCTCCTCTGGCGGAATGTACTACTTCATAAAAGGAATAACCTCTTGGGAAGTGGACTATATCAATGCGTGCAGGGACAGAGACAAAGGACGATCATGCGTCATTCTCGCCATCGCGATGGCCCCATGATCTGACCGGGAAAGCGGAGGGCATACAGCTGTACGCTGTGTCACAGTTCAAAAGCTCATGCACTTCAGAATGGCAGTCGTTGGGATCAAAACGGCAGGCAAGTTCCGATGGAAAAGCAAGTATGAAAGACACGATACTGCAAGCCAGCTGTAGCTCCGAAATCCAAGAGTTTCAAAAAAAAAAAACAATTACGCGTGGAACTGGTAGTCTGGAGGAGTGCGAGGCATGGTGAGCTCGAGGTTCCCGATGTCACATTGCTTACAGCGCACAAACCCACCGATGTCCACCATACCGACAGCGAGGTTGCCATCCACTGGTGTGGTGGGAGGAGAGTCAGCTCAGAGTGAGCGGGTTACAAAGGAAAAAACAAAAGGACGCACCGAGGGCCGAGAAAGCGGCTTCGCTCAGGTCGAGGGACTGAGCGTTGAGGCAAGTCGGCTGTAACACGAGAGGTCAGCATGTCGTTCTTCGGGATTCCTATTGTAGGCAATACGTACGCAGAGGTCCATGATCTTAACCTGTTCATCCCGACTCAGTAAGCACGGCTTTACTTAGCACAAGCGGACAATGGGCTATTCCACGTACATCGACAGTCTTGCCGTTGCTCTTGTTCAGCACGCGGACCTGAAGAAAGACGATAGAGAGTCAGGAATAATCTGTATGAAGTCCGCGTTCAAAAGAGCCCAACAGCTTACCTGCTGACCGCACTTGTTGTCCCCGAAGGCAGAGGAAATGGCAGCCACGTAGTCTTGGTCGCTCGAGACGGTGCCGCACGAACCCGTCACGCCGTTCTGGTAGTAGTAGGTGGCGTGTCCGCCGGTGACACTGATATTATTGATAAGCCAGGATCCCCCCAACGAAACAGAATGGTGCTTACAGCTGCCCGACAAGGCCGGTGAGACCGCCGAGGAGCCCATTGCCTTCCGCTTGGGTGGGAGCGGGCACAGCGGAGCTCTCGGTCGAAGACGAGGACTCGGTGGGCTGGAGATCAGACCAAGAAGAAGTCTCGGTTGGCTGAGCGTTCTCGGTCGCCCCCGAGGGACCCTGCTCCACAGTTGAGGAGGTCGGCTCCGAATAATGCTCGCTCGAAGAGCTGGGCTGCTCCGACCAGGTCTCGGACTGGGAAGAGGAGTAGCTGGACGAGTCGGTGGGAGTCGAGGCAGCGCTCGAGTCCGCGAAAGCAGAAGTGGGCTGCTGCTGCTGCTGGTCAACCGAGGTCGAAGAAGCCTCCGGCGCCGAAGACGACTCGGACGGCTGCTGGTCCTGGGCGGGGGCTGCGGTCCAGTTTCAGAGATATGATACCTAACGTCACCAAAGTCAGAGATACCTACCAGAATTGTTGTTAGACGGCCAAATGGTCGAGTAGAAAGGGTCGCCGCCGAACTTGAGGCCACACGAGGCGATGCAAGATCTGATGTAGACTCAGGTGAGCCCCCCACACTGAACGTCTCTCAGATAACACCAACGCAAATAGCTTACCCAAGGTCGTACACCTGTTGGCTCTCTGACCGACGCGAGAGCGGAGCAGCCTGCCATCCCACCCGCATGAGCTCCTGATCATTGCGCCGTATGAGATGGAAGGGGATCTGCTCACCCGAAGGCCGTGGGTCCTTCCACTCAGACCAGCTTCAGCCGAAGGCAGAGTAGCGACGCCGACAGCTACAAGCAAGAATGCGGCAGTGATACGGGCCATTTCGGTTGGAAAGTATCGAGTGTTGATGGACAAGAGGGTACGGGTGAAGGGAAAACGAGCGTGTGAGGTAACGAGCGTGAGTGTTCAGGCGGACGAGAGACCAGCCGAGAGAAAGATGTTCGCTTTCGAGAGAAGTTGGGAAGGGAGGGTTGAACGGCTTTATGCGCTTCGAAATGAGGCGCTGGT
>JTLS01000977.1:0-11811 GCA_000826855.1 Basidioascus undulatus | reverse complement strand
GGCTGTTTGTGAGTACATGCGGCGATTTCGGGATCGTAGGATGTGATGGAAAGCTATCACGCACTTTTGGCGGAGGACGAGGTCGCTCGCTCCTTAGCCGTGAGCCATCGGCACTGGCCGGGCTCGTTGGCGATAACTGAAGGAGATGCGGTTAAACACAAAGGTACGTCACGTCGGACCAATAATTTGTACTCACCGAATGGCCCGATGCAGCCGAAGACGAACACAATCAAACCTTTTCAATCCTGCGGTCAGCGTCTTCAAACGGACGCGCCGAGACACAATGATAAGATCCACCGCCATCTACCAAGGAAATCAAACCAGGTAAGTAATTGCCGCAACGGAAATCAAGCGTAAGACAACCCCACTCACCCCGCCAAGCCCCCGACACCGTCCATCTTGGAGAGACTGAGGAGACCGGCAAATGCACCCGCCGTAGAAGCCGCCGCGTAGAAGTACGACATCCGCCGAGTCGACGCGTTGCGGACGTACCACTGAGAGAAGGACGGTCACGGCGGGGAAGACCTGAAGGCGAACGCGCGTAGATATGGTCAGCCGAAAGCGCAGAGTGTTTCCGACCCATCGTCCACCGTTGATGATACTTACACCTGCTTGGGCAGCCCCGAGAAAAAAGCGCGCAGCTTGCAGACCGGCCGCGTTCTGAATAAGTCCCATGAGAGTGGCGATGATCGAGAAGGTGACGACGAGGATGGTGATCCACCATCGCGGACCGACGATACGGAGCATCGCGTTGGTAGGCACTTCGAAGAAGCTGTCGACTGAGGGCGCAGATACTCCTTACCGAATCCATCTTTCCTCACCCAGTTTCGGGTACTTACGCGTATCTGTAGGACCGTCAGTGGGACGTCAGTATAGGATTTTATAAGAAGGTGAAGAGAGGTGGAAATCTGTATGTGAAGAAAAAAACGGTGAGGGCCCATTCATATTGCCTGTGTCGTCGAGCATGCCCGCCACCTTGGCATTGCCACTGCAAGCACGGCGCACAGTCAATCAGAACGGCGGCGGTCCAGAGCGAAAGCGAAATGATTACTCACGCTTTCCTCGAATGATGAACGCTAGAAGATAATATGTCGAGAAAATGGGCACAAGATCTGTAAGAAGGCTTGTGTAAGTGAGGGGCGCTCGCTGCAGAGCACGAAAGTCTACTACCGAGATCAACTTTGCGTATGAACTTCTACGCGGGCAGCGTCGAAAGCTTCTTGAAGATCGAGCCACTCCGAGTAATCTGAGCTGCCGAGTGTCTCCTCGAGGGCGTCCGTCTTCGTGTGCTCGTGAAGCTGAATAGCCTGCTCCTTATCGAAGTGGCTGGCGGGCCCCGACGACAACGTCTTTCTCCTCGGGAGGACGCCCCTAAGATCGGTCATGACTGGATCGGAGGCAAGACTGCTCAGGCTTTTCAAGTCGTACACAGAGTTTCGGTAATGCGCACTTTGCTGGGTTGGGTGTTTGCTCTTGCGGGAAGTGGGCGACTCTTAGCAGTGAAGTGAGTTGGTCGAGCGTGGGTCGAGCGAGCCAGCAAGTGCGGAGAACAGGGTGGGGCATACGGCGCTCATGCACCTGCTTTTACGTCTCCCTTGTTGCCCCGCCTTCATGTTTTGCTGGAGCCCCGCTCCAGAACCAGCGTGAAGTTGAACTCTGTGATGCCAAATTGCGTTGCACATGTCGAGCAAAGTTGCCGGCGGTTGGTGTCCACATGGTGCCACATGGGACCCCGTGCGTGTTAAATACCGGCGGCACCCCCATTTCCGAGAGCTCATCATAGAGCCGCAAGTCTTCCGGATAACTACGCCTCGAGTATGTTTTCGCTCGGCCCATTGCCCGCTACGGTTTTAATTTTCGTGCCCATCTGTCTGCATACTTGCTTAGAGGTGTGTGCGCTGCAAACTTCTGTCTATTCAAGCTGTCCTCCGAAGATCGAGCAAGCAGTCCTTATCATGGGTACGGCTGTGATTTGGCGACAGCCCGCTTTTCGTCGGCCTTTCCCCAGGAAGTTCTACACCCAACTCCACCTGTCCAACGTCTCCCCACAGAATTAGTTGCATATGCCCTGCCAGAACACCTCGCAGTATCCCCCCACTGTAGGAATTTCGGAATGTTGATGAAATTTTTACATGGGAGGAACCGTAAGGGAGCCTGCACCACTTGCAATGGTGTCAGTTACAAATGAATATCTGCAACCGCTCGAAAGCGCTTTTGTCCGCAATGTGTCGAGCTTCCAGAGAAGTTGCTTCCACATGGTCCTTACAACCCTATCACGTGCATAATAGAAACCTGGCTACATCTCAAGCATCCCACGTCTGAACCATGGAAGCATCAACGGCCCCCCCCCCATTCGAACGGACAAGCCGGAACGTACACCACCGCCTCGAGATCGCGATACTAGTCTTGAGTCCCCGAGAGTGGCAGCGTAACACTGTTGAGGTAATGCAGGGTCTTCGCAAAGGTGACGGCAAGAGATTTCACCCGAACCTCTCCCTCGTCCTCGATCTCCTTCGCGACCTCTTCGAGCGCTTCGTCAACGGCTTCCAATGCGCGTTGCCCAACTGCCAGTTGACGGCGCGCCTCAGCGTACGGAGCGCGGGGGCCGTACATAGCCTCGAAGTCGTTCATTTATTGCAGAACCTCGTTAAATACAGTGGCTTCCATCCAACGGCTACTGTGGGACTACTTCCCCAATGTGTCAAACAGAGCTCGGCTTGCGACAAATCCAGGGTTCGAATGGCTTGGGGATAGGGAGATAGATATGTAAACTCTTTGAAATGATGGATGTCGGTCACAACCGAGTGTGTGACGGGCGCGAGCGAACTTGAAGTCTAGGCGGTGACGGCTCTTCTTAGCAGGTGCTGACTCCCATGCGAGCGTGTTGATGTTCTTGGCCGACTCGAGGAACGTTTGAAAGCCCGATACGACCTCAACCTTCAGCTGACTGCCAGCGAAGACCCGCGCGGAGCTGATAGCAGAGATCGACAATCCAGTCCACCACGTCAACGTGGGCTTCCCAGCTTGACGCTGCAACAAGGACGCACCGGACCAAATCCAGATTGGCGCCCCCTCGTTTAACAATGGCCTTTAGGACCTTCGTGTTCTCCCCGATACCGCATGTACAGTCATGCATGAACAAAGGATCGGTCGCGCCAGAGTGTTCGTGAGCCTCGAAGCGCAGCACAGATTGGCGAGAGCAGAGCGCGTCTTCGCTTCGGCAGCCCTTGGCTCGCCCGGATGCTCATATGCAAGATGGGCAGCGAGGCATTCAACGATATGTTTGATGAGTCTCCGTCGCAATATGGTAACAACCGTTGGCGAAATCGGGGTGGTGATGGAGGGCAGAGGACAAGCAGGTGTTGCGGGGCGGATGCAAGCTGTGAAGGGCTGTGGGTTCTGTTTGTCTCAATAAAACGTCGTCCCGCTACCTTCAAGTGGGAACGCAGAGGGTGCAGTGAAGCTAACGACCATTCCTTGGTTCGTGCCACAGGATCTCGAGCGAACTATATATTGCGGCTGCATCCTCTCGCCGGCAATCGACAATGTAAGTTCCACTCTCAAATCTCTTGAGTGCCCTCCAAACTTCGGGGAACAGCATATCAACTCCCAAAGCTTTTTACAATCCCCCCGAAGCACTTCAGCGAAAACGCCTGAAGCTGGCACTGTGCGACCTTTACACGACGCAGCCGCTCGCCGGCGGACACCTTCGTCAAGGTTGCATGTAATAGATGTCAATCGATAAATTGGGATGTGGTTACCCCCTTTTTTGATTTTCTCGCTTTTCGGCAGCCACGGAGGACAAGGCGCATACTGCTGGCGATGGACTGGGGCTGATGCTGAACAGCAGACTATTCGCTCTGCAGATAGACGACCCCCACCCCCTTGTTCTCAGCACCCAAGGGGGAAGAGATATTTCGTCGAAGACCTTACACTGTATCTCGTCTCACTGCAACAAAAGGGCTTCCGAAAGTGACCAAGTTGGTGGAGCATGACCGCTCAAGAGGCGGTGGTGGTTCCAAACCCGCTGACTTTGTGGAACGCAAATTCTCCCCCCAACTTTGAGCTTTCAGATGTACACCTTTCCGAAAAACGCATACTGCAGGTCAAAAGTAACCAGGTATATGTAGGTAAAGCAGGTGAAGGTGTTTTAGAAAGCGGTCGCAGCGTCAATTAAGAGTTATTTCGGCTGTAAAGATGTCTGTGCACACCAATTGGCCCGGTTCACGACAGCCGAGTCCCGGGCCTCTTCCTTCCTCATCATTCCAGCTAAGCTTGCGGTATCTGCACCTTCATTGCCATCATGGACGCGCCACCATCTTCATCTCCTCCTCCGCCACCGCCGTCCTTGGATGCCCTGCGCCCAACGCTCGAACAACCCGCGTTAGGCGTCCCCGGACCGGGTCCACGCACAGCAGCAGCGCGAGCCCGGATACTGGGTGCACATGGCGATCCCGATGCGGCGTGTTTTGAGTGGGCTGGAGAGCCAGGAATCAGTGAGTGTATCTGTTCTGTCTGCATTTGTCAGTGCCGGAACGACGTGTTGATCCTGCGTGAGGGGGTCAGTCCGTGCCCATCAGAAGGACGTCTTCTACCTGTCCCAGTTGCGCGAACTCGCCGAGCCTGTCGTGCGCAACATCTTTGGTGTGTCCTATTATCTGGACATGTTCACTCTCCTTTTATCCCACTCATTTGCCAACCATCCACTCTGGTACTTCGACGGTTTAGGCACGCGGTCTCTGCACACGCGCGCTTCGCAGCTGAACCTCCTCCTCCGCCTGCTTTACTTCGGGTTAACGACCGGTCTCGGCCGTCAAACACTCGGAGAAGAGTACACGGACGTCAGGCAGTGGGATGTCCGTCACCGGCGGTGGCCTTCCTACAAGGTTCGCTTCCTTTGCCCCGTCCTCTCAGCCTTCGTCGACTCAGCCGCCCTTGTACTCAATCGCAGACCCGCGCGCTCCTCATCCTCACCCTACCACTCCCCGAACTTCTCGGAGCGCTTCTCAAGGGTCTGCGGTCATCCCCAGCCGCATCAGACCCAGCCTCTCTGCGGGCTCGTGCAGCGAGACTTCTCCAGCCGCTGGCGAGCCCCCTTCTCTGGGATACCGTTCGGACCGCGCATCTGATCGCGTTCTACCTCGGTGGATCATTCTATTCCATTCGCAAGCGGCTTCTCGGCATAAGATATGTATGTTGATCTCCATGCTCTGGAGCGCGGCAAAGTATCATGCTGAATCACTTCGTGCAGGTCTCGACGCTTCCTCCCGCTCCGCAACCGCCCGGACGTCCCGCACGACCCTACGAGATCCTCGGCCTTCTTATGGCTCTGCAGCTCATAATCCGGCTTTCCTCGCACATCATGCCCTACCTTCCGTCGCTCCCCGCTTCCCTCCGTCCGCCCGAGCGTCCAAAGCCTGTCCTCACCCTCGACGGCTCGACGCTGCCCACTTCTCCGCCTTCCACTTCGCTCTCTTCCGACGCCGCAGGTGCGGAGGAGGGCGACGCGGGCATGAGCTCGGAACAGGCGCTCGCGTACGCCGCGTTGCCGCCCGAGGAGGTGCGCGAGGCGGACGAGCGCGGGCTGAGGAAGTGCACGCTTTGCTTGGAGGGGCGGAGGGCGACTGCGGCAACAGAGTGCGGACATCTGTTCTGCTGGGAGTGTGTGATGGAGTGGGGAAAGGAAAAGGTGCGTTTTGTGAAGAGCGTTGACTACGAGATGGTGTGCCGAGGCTGACGCTGGGGTCGGACGTTGGGTAGGCGGAATGTCCGCTTTGTCGGCAAGGCATGACGCTCGACAAGGTCTGGGCGGTGTACAACCTTTAATCATCTCCGAAAAGAAATTTGACGTTTGCTTTGTTGAGCGAGCAATGATATCAGTGCGGGATTGATTGGGATATTGAGCCACTAGCATCTGCAAGACACTTGCGAGCGAACTACAATGCAGTTTTACCATCGCCTGGCCGCCGATAGAGCAGCTGGCTGACATCCACGCACTGCAACTGAGATTCACGTTTCAGCAACCATGTATGCCGTTCAGCACTTCTCGGACTGTCGTTCCGCTTCATGATCTCATAATCATCTAGTTCAGGTCCAAGTCTCCATTTGAGAAGGTCCATCTGGCACCCCTTGTCTGCGTCAGCAAGCCCACCCACAAAGTTGGAGTCACAGGCGACTGTCGCGCTATGAAGAATTATCCCAAGTGAAATTTTAGGGGCGGTATCGGCAACTTAGGCCGCGACGAAAAAATGCATTCGGCAGACTCGTCGTACGGCGAGCGGGATTATGTACTGGAAGGCGGATGGATACCTTCGCAGTCAGCGGGGCACTGACTCGTCCGACATGTTCGCGTGGCCTTTCGTGGCGCCTGCGTTCCTGATTCTTCAAATAGGTCGTTCACACTCCTCTGATGGAAAAAAAGGACCAGGGGCGGTAGCGGCGGGGGAGCAGTCGTCGCTGAGCATAAAGACGAAGTCTGCAAGGCTCTCGATTTGCTTTGTGCTCTCATCGCCCCTCCTCTCTCTGTTAATCGTACAAGAGACCCCTTCAGGGTAAAAGGGATACAACGAAAACCTCTCTTAGTATTCCCGGCTACCCCAACGCTCGCAGATCATAATGTGGCGTCACTCCATTCGTAACTCGGCTGGTTCTCCGGCCAAGCGCGACTGCTCTGCGGACTCGGAGTACGACTCGACCAGCTTCGGGCTGCGTATGCAAGTGAAACTTTCATAAATCGGTCCTGAGGGCTTTGGTTGTAGGGAAGCTCACGCAAAAGAGGGCATCCAGTGGAGCTGTCTTCATCATTCTTGCGACATCGTCCTTCGGCGCGTTTGCGCCCTTGGCACGTCCTTTCTCTGATGGTAGTTGAGCCGGATGGATTTCTGACGCCTGCAGAGTCAACGCAACTCAGATCACTCGGCGCACCTCTGCAATTAAGAATGTGACTCCGTGGTTTGTCTGGGACTTCTGCCAGTACTTCGGGTATGTCAAGGCCAAGCATTTCCGTTACGTGTTCCCATTTCTGACCCATGTACGACCAACAGATCGGGTATGATCTTTGCCACAGCGTACGTTCGGACGGACTTGGCATATCCCAGTAGTGTCGTGTCTGAATTGATTGTGCATCCCCCTGAAAGGTTCATACATCTCCTTACCGACGGCATTGAGTCCTTCGAGAGCGACTGCGTTGGCTGGCCTGACTGTGAGGTTTCCTTGTACATCACCCTTTCTTCACTTATACTGATCGCCTTGCTTCCTGGACAGATCCGTTTGGTCTGATGGTACGCTTAAACTTTGAAGCTTGTCAATAGCAAGAGGAATAACATGCTGTCCTGCTTCAAGTTCTGCATGGTGAGTTTGTTCCTTGAAAAGGTCCGTCTCGGAGCTGCTTACGCTCT
Source organism: Basidioascus undulatus (assembly GCA_000826855.1). NCBI lineage: Eukaryota > Fungi > Basidiomycota > Geminibasidiomycetes > Geminibasidiales > Geminibasidiaceae > Basidioascus > Basidioascus undulatus. The sequence goes on along the minus strand of JTLS01000977.1, from coordinate 4,414 downwards.
CCACCCATCTCCAGCTAGCGATGCTGGTCATGTTCTGCATCGAGTTTGCGTCTCAGCGCTACGCCATCCGCTACCTTGACACGCATTCGGCTTCCAAGGAGGCGGACTTGTCGAGAAGGGCGGCAAGGCCGCCACCGCCAACACCGCTTCGGAGGCCGATGGTAACCACCAACTCAGCCATGGCGCCAACGGGGAGGCCGAGACGGAGGCGTTCAGGCAGCTCGCTGAGGGCACCTCTGCGGCCGACATCTGGGGTAAATATCTCAAGCTCCTCCAGACCCTCTACTTTGTCTAATCACGCTTTATCAGGTGCAATTCTGAACGTCTTCCTCCTTGACTTCGGTGCGCATTCCATATCCGTTGGTATGGGCAAGGGCCCATGCTGACCGAGACTGACCGCCAGGCATCCTTTGTGTGTATCCCTGCTCAATGACGACGAACAGTCTGGGTCAGCGCTGACTTACTTGTAATATGAAAAGTCCATTCTGTGATGGTTGGAGTCACCCTTTCGACTTACGGCAGCGGCTTCGGGGCCTTTCTTGCTGTAAGACGACGTCGCTTGCATCCGGACACGACTTCGCGCTGACCAACACCAAACATTGAACAGGTCATCGTCTTCCACCAGATGTTCGAGGGTCTGGTAAGCCTATACCGCTCCACTGACTACCCTTCAATAACTCACGAAGTTGCGAACAGGGCTTGGGCGCTCGCATCTCCCTCATCCCCTTCCCCAAGAGCTCCTGGATTCCTTGGCTGTTGGCTTTCGCCTACGCGATCATCACCCCGGTACGTGGCACTTTCTCCATATGATAAGTGGCCCCAGGCTTGACACCGGTCTTCCCGTAGATCGGACAGGCTATTGGCCTCGGCATTAGGTACTCTTACTCCGAGGACCAGGTGAGAAAGTCCAAGCTCATTCGAACGAGCAAAGGAACTGACACAAACATCACTCTCAATTTCAGGGTGCCCCGATGTGGGTGACTGTGTAACTGTCCACCCTCGCATGACAATGCCTTTCAGAACCTCCTGACGTTCTTCCCCTGCAGGGGTCGGCTCGCTCGCTAGCGGTGTTCTGCTTTGGACGTCCGTTGTCGACCTCATCGGTGAGTCACTTCCGTTTCATAGCTCCATTTTCTCAATTGCCGGGCCCTGACTCTCTCCAAATCCACAGCTCGCGAGTTCTTCGGGTCCAACATGCTTCGCGCGTCGGTCCTCAAGGTCACCTACCGCGTCCTGTGCCTCTTCGCCGGCACTGGGTTGATGGCTATGCTCGGCGAGTGGGCTTAAAGGCAAAGGTACATTAAAATTCTAGGGACTTCTACGAGCGCCATGAGCAAAAGTTGAGCTGGAAACGGAGCTAGTCTCACGTATCACAACCCCTTGACACACCGCACAAGGTAGACCACACACTTTGCGGTAGACCTCATAACCCTGCACCTGTATCTTCCCCCTAATTAGACTTCATACCTTCTTGCGCTTCCAATGGTATACACGACTGAACACCCACAATGACATGCCCACCACCGAAGGCGTTTCAACATTGATTCTCCTCGAAAGTTGCCGCGACGGAATATCGACAGCGTCATGTTGGCAACTTGGCAGAACTGGTCGACCATTCAGTGCGCTGCGTAGGTTTCATACTTGAGCAACAATAATGACCATTCAACCCGTTTTGAATCCAGCAAGACCGCTCTCTTAAGCACGTTCTCCCCTCTTCAACTGGCCTGGCTGCTGCAGTATCCCGAGGTGCTGGCCCCGTCTCTCACGCTCGCAACAGTCCGACGCAGGAATACGCAAACAATAGCATCTAGAGTAGCAGCTGTCCGAAGTTCAAACCCCACTCCATCCGCACCTCCCAGCTCTAGTCCCGACTCGAACCCCACCCTGACACCCTCTATCGCGCGATCGTCTCCGTTCCCCACCCGCGCATGACCGTCTCCCACACCAGCAGCGCCGCAGCGTTCGTAGGGAACGCGCGGAGCGCGACCTGCCCATGCCCATCCCAAAATGACATTCAGCAATCCTTGGCTTCCATCTGTCAGTTTAATCAGTAAAGAATCAACACACCGGAACTGAACCAGCATAGAACCTATTGAAGAAGCGAGAGGCACGTGAGTGCGTGGAAGAGGGTGGGAGAAGGGACCAGGGACGCACCCGCGAAGACCACCCTCGGCGTACACCGTCCGCGCCGCGTGGATGACACCCCGATATCGAGGGGCGGTGACCGAGTCCGTCATCAGCCGGCTGTGGTAGTGAGTTCGTTAGCGCTTCGTGCCCTCGGAGGAGCGAGCAGAGGGCAGAGAGAAGGGGCGTGCTTCTTGATGTTACTTTTCAGTGCAGAAAGACGAATGATTGCAGGTCAGAAAAATTGGTGAGGCAAGGAAAGGCAAAAAAGGAAGTAACTTACTCCGCTGGCAGGGCGCTCGCCCAGAACGCGTTGGCACCCATCCCGCCGGCGAGGAAGTTGGCCATTGCTGCGTTGAGCTCTAAGCGTCAGTACGAAGCGGGGAGCAGAGAGCCATTGAGGTGTGCACACGTACGTGTTGAAATCTCGTACCGCGTCCCTTCGAGGCGCTTGAATAATCTGTTGAGTTCGAGAAAGATGAGGCACTGGGAATGGGGCGGAGGGGGCGAGGAAGACGGACCGCATGAAAATCTGCAAAGGGAGAGCAGTGTAAGCAGGGCTGCAAGATGTTAAGAAGCGTGAAAGGAATAGGGATATGTACTTCGTATCCGGAGAACATCGCAGCGAAGCTTGATCGGAAGAGCAGAGTACTGGGAACGACGAAGACGCGCTCGTTAGTGTCTCCCTCGCTGGAATGGGGAGCCTCCACGCACGCTCCGAAGCCCTTGTAGATCCCTGCATTCCCTCAAGCTACCTTCAGTACCTGGAGACAATCTGAGGATAGAGGACGGGCAAGCGCAACGCACCCAGCACTCCGTTCTGCCTATAGATCGCCTTGGCACAAGCAATCGGCCCGGAGAACTCGCGCGCGGACTTGTCCCGCTGGAGCTGAAGCTGGAGTTTTGCCTTGAGAGTTTCGATTGGGTGGGCCACTGCCGCGCTGGGAGAGCGAGTTGAGCGGGGCGGGTTGGTGAGTGGTTGGTGGAATACGCAGACGTAGGGAGGGGGGATGGGAGCGACGGACTTGGTATAGCCCGCACCCGCGCCTGCCAGAGCATGCCCGAAAAGAGTCAGTCGGTGGCCAACAGGTCCGCTGCTGATCTCGTCGGAGAAGGGCAGGGGCTCGCGGACGAGAGAGTTGCCGTGCTGGACTAGGTAAAGGCGGTAGCTGTTGCCGGGCCATGCTCAGCGTACGAGGCCTCACTCAAAGAGTGGGAACATTCAGCATAATGTTAAGCACTTGTGTAATGCACCCACTGTCAATGATTGACATTCGGAAGTCAGTCAGCGTCGGTTGAAGGATTCGAGAAGACGCTACGCACTGAGCACGGCGTCGCTGCATCCCCATCCGACAGCAGGAGGCGTTGCGCCCTTATAAAGCGCGCGGAAACCTTCCTTCCCAATCGTTTGACGTAGGGCGTCAAGGGGGCCGGTAAACGTCCCTTTGGGGGCACATTGCAGCCTGGTCTGTACGTCCCAACAGTTGGCTCATCAGCCTCGAAAGGGATGCGCTTTTCGGGAACCTAGGAGTACAAAAACAATAACTTAGCTTAACTAGGTCAAAGGGTTGGCCCACAGCAAGTTTAGTCAAGCCAGAGGCGATACCTGCCGGGCAAGGAGGCGAGAAGGTGCGACGAAGGTCAGTCAGTAGGCGGGTTGAGGGTAGATCGATCGAAAGGTTGGGGCTGCTTGAGCGAAGATGTACCCGCTGCGAAGCCCTTGAGGCGGCTCGAAGTGTCGGTGGAGGCCTCGGACATTCTTTAGTACGCGGGCGTGGATGAGGGTGATGGAGGTTGAGAGGAAGACGCAGGCTGCGCTCGGGCGGAGAGTTGCCTGGCGGTTGAGATTGCCGGGCCCGGTGCTCGCTCGCCTCGCTTGTGGTAGCTCATGTGCACCTTCATCGATAATTTCCTGGTTTTTTAATGATAATTATAAATGAGATGCAGCTTTGATCTCTGTAGGCTGCAAGTGTTGCAGCCGGCGAAAAAGCTTGCCCGATGCCGATTCGCGAAACGTGCAAGATGACTTTCTAAAGAGCGACGACCGAAAGCCTGCGGAATTCATACTCTTGATCTTGCTTGAACGCGTCGCGACTCTCATCTTCTGAAGTTGCAACTCACACTTTCGTCATTTGACTACCATCGCCGTTTACTCTCTTCACGCACAGCTGTTGGCCGTAGCATGGCGACATACGGCGCGAGCAACAGCGTGCTCTGGGACAGCGGGCGCAGGCCAGCGCCGTACGCCCCCGCACCCGCACCGTTCTACCCCCCCGCCTCCCCCTCTTCC
>JTLS01000976.1:0-11837 GCA_000826855.1 Basidioascus undulatus | reverse complement strand
AAAAGCGTCGGGGTCGGAGGCAAGCAGAAGAAGACGTTGAGAGGGGGAGGTGGGGTAGGGCGCATGGGGAAGAGTTCGGGTAGGAGATACTTTAGTTCCAGTTGTACACGATATAGTTCGGGGAGCCGACAACCAGATTGGCGGCAGCGGGAGTCCGAATACGGGACGCCAGAGATGAAGGAGTGCGCTTCCTGCACATGCAGCGGGGTGCCAGAATGCCAGGTCTGATTATGTATTTATAAGAGATACCAAGACTTGCCCCTCCTTGGAGAGAAGTGCGGCGGAAACACTGGCAACATGAGGGGCAGCCATGCTGTGCCGGAGGCGATAGAGAGCGCGGAGTCGCGGGAGGAGGAACGAGAACGTCAGTATTTGGTTACATGCCTCAGAAGTAATGGTTGAACGTACTCAGTAATTGCGAGAGGAATCACGTTGACACCGGGAGCAAAGACGTCGACGCAAGTGCCCCAGTTCGAGAAGTCAGCGCGAGTGTCATAGAAGTTGGAGGCAGCCACGGCGATGGCAGAGCTTTGTGGGCGTAATGATAGCAGAGACTACAGCTAAGCGGAATAGAATAAAGATCATACTGGCACTCACCACGAGCGCGCGAGTATTGGCAGGCATCCGCGTTGTCATTCCCCCGGCAGCAACGACGTGGACACCATCGGACGTCGCCCTAGACACAGCTTGGTCCAGAGCAGTAAGGGCACCTGAATAAGGGAAAGCTTGTGGGAGATAGTGAAAAATATGAGAGAAATGAAACGTCTACGCACCGCCAGTCAGGGACATAGACGCAACGGAAAGGCGACGGGTGGCCTTCGCCTGAGCAGTGACATAGTCCAGGCCAGCGATTACGTCGGACATTAGCCCCCGTCCTTGCCCGTCCAGAACGCGGATAGAGATTATAGACGCTTTCTGAAAGGTGGTCGAGTGCAAGAGTCAGCGAAAACAGATCCCGCGCCGAGCTTAGCATCGGTTCCTGCTCACGGGGGCCACAGCGTACGTCTTGCTAGCAATGGTACCAGCGCAGTGAGTGCCGTGCCTAAAGGAAACCAAATACTCAGTGACCCTATATCTTCAAAGAGACGTGAGCTACGCGCACCCGTTCTCATCGTCAGCGCGGCGAAGGAAGCCGCCTTCCAGCCGTACTAGGCGCGACCTGCGAACTCGGTGTGCGAGATCTGACGATGTTCAGTGGTCAGCCCGAATCTCCCCGTTGATCCTCAATTAGCGTGATTACCTTAACACCAGTGTCGATTACTTAGACGTCCACGTTCTGACCGGCAGTGGTGTCGTACCTTGTAGTTGTTAGGCGCCCCTTAGTTAAATCTTGAATGTGTAGAACCCATGGACGGCCAGTCAAGGGCGTATTGATGGCTCTCTTGCGTGCGAGCGGGTTCGAAAGCGGCCTTCTGGCTGACACGCTGCATTCCCCAGGTGGCTGTTTGTGACTGATGAGCTATCGGTGGTGGGTGAAAGAAGGCATTTGAGTTTGAACGGCACTCACCGCCGCCCTTGGAGGTAGCCGCGCTCTTCCAAACCGGGCCGTCCTCCTCCACCGCCAGGAGGTCTTGACCGAGGGCGTCCCGAATCATTTGAAGGACCTGCATCACAGACTCTGACAAGTTAACGCTTACCCACGAGACGCTTGAAACAAGGGATAGCAGATCGCACCTCAGGGTTGAACTTGCCAGCGTAGCTGTTGATGGACCCTCTGCGAAAATTAATCCCAGAAGCTGTAATTAAGGTACCAAAGTAAAACGAAGGTGCGATGCTCACCTGTAGTTCATACTTCAGGTCAGAGTCCGCGTACTTGGCCAGCAGCTCCTTCAGTTTCGCAGTGGAAGCGCCGTGGTCGGAACCCTCGCGCAAGGTAATGATGTACTATCGGAACCGAATGTCAGAAAGTGTGTCCAAGTACCCCTTCACAAACTGCCAACGATGATCACATACCTGGTTCTTGAGCGATTCAGTCCTCCCATCGTCATTGCCGTTGCCATTGCCGTTGTTGTCGTTGTTGTCGTCGTCGTCGTCGTCGTTGTCGTATGCGCCAGAATAGGCGGTGCCGTATTGAGACGTGTAGGAATCAGACGTGTAGGCGACGGACGAGTCGGAGTCCCAAGATTGGGCAACAGGGGCGGCGAGGATGGGCGCGACGAGGGCGCTGAGGGCGAGCGTCGGCGGAAGGAAACGCATGATGCGAAATAAAAGACAGAGCTAATGAAGGGACGTGCTTGGGTAAACGACTTCGCAACTGTCGGTGCCCGGTTGATAACTTCCGATCCCATACCGAACCCTTCGCATATCGCGTCCACATTGAACGAGTCGATCTTGACGGGGATTGTAAGCGTTTGAAGCGTGTTGATGAGTGGAGAGAAATATGCGAGAAGGTGAAGTATTCGAACACGAGCGGGAGGGGGGAACGCGTTGGAGGCCAAAGGCAAAGTGGCCAAATGGGCGACGCGTCTTTCTCGAGAGCGCGTCAGCCTTCCTCCTTACCTTCCGACCACCACCTCCTCGACTCTACACTCCCGCACCTGCACCCGCCTAGAAACATACCATAGACCATGTCCAACGAGTACGCTCATTCTCACAAACAACGTCGCAGCGTATACCTCTGACGTCCATTTCCACCACAGAACCACCACCTCCATGCCCCCCGCTGCTGCCCAGGAGCGCACGGCCGAGTCCTACGTCGAGGAAGCCAAGCGCGCGTTCGCGCTCGACAAGTACGACGAGGCCGCCGCGCGGTACACTGACGCGCTCCAGATCGTGTAAGTTGTCTCCGCTGCTGTTCTCCCGAAGCAGGGTTGAGGTTAACGCGCTCGGGGGTGGGTGTCCACAGCTCCGCGAAGCATGGGGAGATGAGCCACGAGGCTGCAGAGCTGTACCTCCGCTACGGCGAGGCGCTGTACTTCCATGCTGTGTCGCAGACGGCGGTGCTTGGCGGGCAGGCTCCAGTGAAGGCGAACGGTGAGCAGGAGGCGGAGGGTAGCGCGCCCGGTGAGTCGCGCGTCCGCTCACTCAACTGCTGCTTCTCGTGCACATGCCTTACCCGAGCATATCCCTCCCTCCTTCTCCAACCAGCCCTCTCCACAGCGTCCGAACCTGCCGCTCCCGCCGTCGCTTCCTCCTCTTCCGCCGCTCCCACCGCTGGCCCCTCCACCGCCGCTGGCCCCTCCGCCCCTGCCGACTCGCGCTTTTCTTTCGCGGGCGACGACTCTGAGGACGAGGAAGACGAGGAGGAGGAGGGCGGCGAGGCAGCGCAGGAAGAGGAGGAGGACGACTTTGGGACGGCCTGGGAGATCCTCGACCTCGCCAAGGTCATCTTCTCGAAGGCGAGCGGCGACGCCGCGCGCGTGGGCCAGGCGGACGCGCATATGCTGCTAGGCGATATCGCGCTTGAGCTGGGTAGGCCCCTTCCCCTTCCTGGTCGCAGCCCTCCCATCGTCCTCATTAACGCATCCTCTACCGCAGAACGCTTCGAGGACGCGACGAATGAGTACCTGACTGCGCTCTCGCTGAAGAAGGACCTCCTTCCCGCCTCCTCGCGGCAGCTGGCGGAAGCGCACTACAAGCTCGCGATCGGGTACGAGCTGACGCCTGGGCACGTGAAGCGCGCGGACGCGTTGAAGGAGGTCGAGACCGCGCGCGCAACGCTGCTCGCGCGGCTGGACGAGCTCAAGGCGCGCGTGGAGAAGGGCGGGGACGCGGACACGACGGACGATGCGCTGCTGAGCGCCGCGCAGAAGGACGCTGTTGCGCGCCTGAACGTCGAGCAGGCCCAGAAGCAGGTCAAGGAAGTCGGGACGCTGGTGGAGGACTTGGACGAGAAGGTGCGCCGCCCTCTTCCCCCAATCCCGTCTTTAAAACTTGGGATTGACGGAGTTGACTCGCTCGGGATGGAACAGATTGTGGAGCTGAGCGCGCCCCCGCCCGCGCAGTCCACAGAGCAGGGCAAGACTGCGCTCGAGGCGCTCCTGAACGCGACGTCGCAGAACCCGAACGCGCCGAAGATCGCGGCGGACGCGCCCGTCAACGTCCTGAGCGCCGTCAAGAAGAAGAAGCCTAGCAACGCTGAGGGGGAGTCCGCGGCCGCTGCTGCGCCTGTTGCGGAGAAGCGGAAGGCGGAGGAGAGCGGGGAGGGCGCGGAGGAGGCGAAGAAGGCCAAGGTGGATTCATGAGGGGTGGGTGGGGCTGTGGCTGTGGCTGCTGCAGGCATGCTTTATTGAACATTTGAGAACAGAAACGAGTGACTGCATGCACAGACAGTTTACCATATCTTCTCAGAGCACCTCAAAAGCAGCAAATGATCTCTAAGCAGTCCATGAGTCCGCGTCCCCTCTATCGCGCCTGGCTCCACGGCGACCCGCCCTCGATCCTACGATGGAGGTACTTCTTCCCGCCCTCGCCAAACTCGCCCACCACATGGCCCTTCTCCGCCTTACTCCTCATCACATACTTGTAGATGACCAGCCCCTCCAGACCGACCGGCCCGCGCGCGTGCGTCTTGCCCGTCGCGACGCCCACCTCGGCACCAAAGCCGTACCGGAACCCGTCAGCGAAGCGCGTCGACGCGTTGACGTACACGCCCGCGCTGTCCACGCCGCGGAGCCACGTGTTCTGTGCACGCGCGTCCTCAGACACGATCGCGTCCGTATGGTGCGAGCCGTGCGTGTTGACGTGCGCGATGGCCGCGCTGAGGGAGGGGACGGTCTGCACGGACAGTGTATAGTCCAGCCACTCGGTCGTGTAGTCCTCCGGCGTGGAGGGGACGACGTGGGACGCGAAGACCGGGTGAGAGGTGATGGAGGGGTCGGATTGGAGAGCGGAGAGGGACGGGGCGTCGCAATGCAGGGTTACGGGGTTCTTGTGCGAGAGGAGGGAGAGCGCGAGGGACGGCCAGAGGGTGGTGAGGTGCGAGGAGTGCAGGAGCAGCGTCTCAGTCGCATTGCAGACGGAGGGGTAGTCGGTCTGTCCCCGTCCCATCAGCATCAGCATTGCCCATCCCTCTTCTTCGGCAAACAGAGCCCGGAAAGGAAGGGAAACAAGGACACAGAAAGCGCACCTTGGAGTCCACGACGACCCTCCTGGCCTTCTCGTGGTCCGCATGCTCGTCCACATACACGCTGCAGATGCCATCCGCATGGCCCATGACGGGGATGCGGCTGCGCTCCTTGACGGACGCAACGAGCGCGTTCCCTCCGCGGGGGATAACGAGGTCGATGTACTTGTCCATATGCAGCAGCGCCGACACCTCGTCGCGGGTCGAGATGGTCTGCACGAGCGAGGGCGGGAGCGTGGTCTGGCCGCGCAGCGCGTCCGCGATGAGCTGGGTGAGGAGGCGGGCGGTGTGCGTCGACTCGCGTCCGCCCTTGAGGATCGCGGCGTTGCCGGACTTGATAGCGAGCGCGGCGATGTTGACGACGACCTCGGGGCGGCTCTCGAAGATGACGAGGAGGACGCCGACGAGGCACGCGACGCGGTAGAGCTCGAGCCCCTCGTCCAGCTCCGTCGCGTACGAGATGGCGTCCGTCGGGCTCGGGAGCGCGGCAATGTCCGTCAGCCCCTGGAGCATGGACGCATACTTGCCAGGCGACTTGAGCGACAGCCGGCGCAGGAGCGGCGCGGCGAGCTTCCCCTCCGCGACGAGCTTCTCGGCAGCCTGTTGGAAGCACCAACCCGCCCACAGATCAACCATACATCCCTGGAGAAAGAAGATGAAGGACGCACATCCAAGTCGATCTGGTTCGCAGCAAAGACCTCGTCCTGCCGGTCCTCGAGGACCTTGCGGATGCCGTGTAGGGCGACGTTGCGCTGCTCGACGTCGACGAGTTGGGAGGCGTCAAAGGCCGCCTTGGCCGCAATTGCAAGCTGTTCGGCGGAGAGGTTTTCAGAGGACATCGAGGGGTGGTAAGGGAGGATGGGGAGGAGGAGACAAGGAGGACGAAAGTGAAGGTGAAGGGAGAAGACCGAGTCAATGAAGCGTGAAAGCTCGGGGTACTTTCCCGCGGTTGGCCACACTGCCTGCCTTCATCTGGGCTACTGTAACTCTAAACAAGCCTGTTGCCGCGTCGCTGACTGATGCGCGTCTTCTCCCTTCGCCTCCCCCGGTACATCCTCACGCCCTCTTTCCCACCAGCACACCACACCATGCCAGAGCCCTCCTCCTCCGACCCGGCGCCGACGCCCAAAGAGTCCCTCCCGCCGGGCACTGTCCTCGGGCCCGACGGGAAGCCCTGCAGAGTCTGTTCCTCCTTCAAGTCCTGGACGAAGCAACAGTCCTCGCGCGCAGCCGGCGCTGCCTCCGCCTCCGCAATGGGGACCGCCCTCGCCTCCCTGCAAAAGAACCCCTCCCCCGAGTGCCCGCCCGACCGCGAGCAGCTGGGCCGCCACACGTGGACGTTCCTCCACACCACCGCGGCGTACTACCCCGTGCGCCCGACCGAGCAACAGCAGGGCTCGATGCGCGCGCTTATCAACGCGCTGGGGACGCACTACCCATGCGGAGACTGCGCGGAACATCTGAGGGGGTACTTGAAGCGGGATCCGCCGGATGTGGGTGGGCGGACGGGGCTTGAACAGTGGATGTGCAGGTGCGTGCGGAAGGGCAGGGGAGGAAGAGGGGCAGAGGGAATGCTAATATAGTGAGATGGGTGAGGTAGGATGCACAATGAGGTCAATCTGAGATTGGGGAAGGACGAGTTTGATTGCTCGCGCGTGGGCGAGCGGTGGCGGGACGGGTGGAAGGACGGCAGCTGCGATTGATGGTTGCTCGCATGTAGATCGCGCCTCTTGCGGGATACACACCACTCCATCGAACCCTCCCACCTCACGCCACCTTGTACGCACAAAGCGTACTCGAGAGGGTTGTGCGAGCGATGCGAAAGCGACACTGGCAGAGGTCGATGCCGGGAAGGGAAGGTCGACATTCTCGCACTGTACACGTCCTTCAAATACTTCCCACTCACACTACACCTCCTCCTTGCTTCTGCCTCCTATTCCTCATACTCGTCGTCCACCACCTCGGCACCCTTCTCGCGTACACGACTTCGCCATACCGCCTGCGACTCGGCCCACCGCGCTTCCTCGGTGTCCACGAAGCCTACCGCCGTCTCTGATCTTTAAGTGCTCGACCAGCGTATCACCTTCCGACTAACAGAAAAATCAGCTGCCTTCGTACCATCCCTATTACCTTCCTGCATTCGCTCGCTGTCGATCGATCTTCTGGCCTCCGAGTTCACTTATGGCGTCATTGGGCGGCATTGCGGTGATCTTGGGCGTTGAGTGACCGAGCGTGCAGCCCATCGGTTGCCTACCAGCGGATCGTCCTGTCATCAGTACACAGAGCACCTGCGATGCTTCTGGTCCCTACAGCAGCTATTTTCCATTCTTGCCATAAGGTGTACAGCTTGAGCTGATCGAAATGAAGGGGCCCCGTCGGTGTCCCTCGGAGGATACGAACGGCAGTCGGTCGGAAAGCGCTGGCTGCCCTTTTAGTTTGAAGCCTTATAACTAGAGAGCACGGCAAAGAGCGACAAGGCAAAAAAAAACGGGTAAAAAAATTGATGGTTTGCTCGATGTGGACATCTGAAGGGCTTCCATGCAAGTGTGAAAGCCTCGGTGGCCCTCCGCGCCTCCGCCCAGGCGTGCGTCTGGGACATCGTTACCGGGACTCGCCGCCGCGCCCCCCGAGTCCGAGGCGGCGCGGACGACGGGGCGGCCGTACCGGCCGGTGCAGGCGTCTCGGGGGTGGCTGTTGGACTGTTGGGGGCGCATGGCATTTGAGTATCTTCCAGGTTGGGCGAAGAGCTGGTGCAACGTACGCCTCGAGCTGGGTGCGGCAGAACGGAGCGAAAATGACCGGGTTTTGGGAGTAAAGTCCCGTGCGACCCACCTTCGCCTGAAGGATGTTGGGTCCTAGACGAGTTGGAGTCAGCACAGGCAGGATGGTCACGCTGCTTAAGCCGCTACTGCGAATATCCAAGGCGTACGGACGTTCAAGCGGTAGATCTGTGGCACGCTCGGGTGAGGATCCGGCCGCAGTCTCCTGTGTATCTTGCCCCCCCACAGCTTCTCCTCGAGGCGTTGCCCGAGGTCGCCCCCGCACGGGGTGAGCTTTGGGATCTCGATGTCGGCGCCGAGAAGCAGAGTCGAGAGAGAGTCGAGGAGGTTGAACTCGCGATCAGCGAGAGAAACTTCAGGCTGGAAGTTCTATGGCCCCACACCCTGAATCGGCCAGAAAGCTGTCAAACAGGCTGCTCGCTGGGAATGAGAAGGGACAAAATTAGGGGGCACCGACACGGACGCACGAATTGGTGAGGGAAGAAGGCCATCGCCTGTCGAGAACGATGGTACAGACTGCGCCGGGAGCGTGCGTCGGATGGCGTGGGGCGGTGATCCCGGAGAGAGTAGTCGACGATCTCGAGGGGCTGCATGTTCTTGGCCGCGATATGGGCAAAGCTGGGGAGAGGAGGTAGAGGAGAGGGTCACCCACGCTCAGACGCTGCTGCGTTCGACGCAGAAGGGGCTGGACGCTTGGCGGATTCGCACACCGAGCTCGAGGTAGGCACAGGGGCAAGAGGACAAGAAAGCGATGCTAGATATGAGTGCGGGGCGCCCACTGGGTCTTTGAGCACCATGGCTCTAACAAATCGATTGCGGCTTGGTGTTTGAAGGGACGAAGCGAAGTGGCAGATATGAGCGCGCGGTGAGCGGCACCTGAAAAGGAGACGAACGCGGACGGTTGCAATCAAATTCCGACACGAGGCATGTTGGCTGTGTTGCGGTGCGTCGGGCTGCATCGGGCTTACCTGCTTGAAAAAGTTTTCCGATAGGGCTTACTCTGTCGACACGTACGGCACCACAGCGCCGAGTGGTGCAGATTGTTTGGTAACAAACCTGTGAGAACACTGCCGCGTAGGGCTGAGCGTTTTAGCAGCATTTTGCAGCAGGACGAGCACATTTGAGAATCATAGATCTCTTCATAAATCTCACCCAAACAGGTACAATTTCTACCTTTACCATCTCGATGGGATCCGCGTTTTGGTCGTGTGGACATGGCCTTGGCTGGCAACCCTCGAAGGGGTGTTCCGGGGAGACAATGTCATAGAGAGCATAACGGGTGCAATAAACATATCCAGCTCCCTATAAGAGGGTGAATCCTCCAAGTAAGGCACTGCAGGCAACTGTCTGATGGGACCGGCCCATGCGTTTGCCAGTTGTTCTTATCCAAACGCCTGCTACCAAAACTCGAAACGACGTAAAGCTCCTAGTTGTATGACAGTATCTCCAACACAGAAATTTTGCAAGACACCTTGCATTTGTGAGAAGAATTTTCAGCTGGAGCTCTGGAGCTGTACTGGAACCGAGTGGAGGGCACGGCCTCACGACCAGCTGTTCTTGTACTTGTAACTGATTTTTACAGCATGTAGCGCCCCTGTGGAGAAAATAAAGTCAAACCATTTAGAAAATGGACTGGACATGCCGCAACCGCACTCGTTTACTAACAGTCGATCAGTCCATGCTCGTTAATGAAATGCGCGATGCCACAGCTCGTAAATATGATGGTCTGCCACCTCTCCTGTCATACTCCTCTGCCAAGTTCTCACAATTCCTCTGAAGACATTCCCCTCACCGCGGCGCCGCGAGCCACTCGACTTTGATAGCCGCGATCAAAAGGACACCAGCGCCACGATACTGATGAGGACGATAGCGGTCTGCCACATAACATGAGCCCCTTTGGTTTAGTACAGCAATCCGTTTGGAGCATCTTTGGCGGGGAGGTTAAAACGCTCCCTGCGTCAGGTCAAGCCTGTTCAAGCGAGAGGCGTCGTCGAGATGAAGAAGCGTTCCTCGAATCTGCGCAGCCAGAGCCTCACCGCAAGCTCGACCCTGCGGTGACGGGCAAAAGCCTGGAAGATTATGACCGTCATGAGCACAGAGAGCACCATCGAGATCAAGCAGGCGGCCTGAGTGCTGTTTCCGCCCAACGCGATGGTGAAGAGGAACGCTTGCGCAGCGAGGGTGACTCCGGGCGTCTGCCAGATGAAGGTGTCGTACGTCACGAGGGGGGTTGGGTCTGAAGGGGTTAAGGCCGAGGTTGATCGACGCGTTCGGGTTAGGCGGGGAGCGGGTTGGCGTTGACCATGGCTAAGGTCGGGGATCAGAAGCAGGTGCGGTGAAGTTGGATGGGTGAGTAAATCCTCCTGGGCTTTCAGGGGTCAGCTCGACGCGTGAGCTGGAGGGTGGTGATGATGGCGGTTGGGGACAGCCTGCGAGAAGAACTTGAGCGCGGGAGGGACCGCCGGCCGGCCGGCCGCCTGGCAACGAATCGGTCTCGTGCCCCTCTCTGTGCTCTCGCCTGATCCCTTGGGGGAATGTGGGTAATAAACTGGCTCTGGTAGTAATTGATGCTTCGCCGTGGTGTTGAAAGCCACTGAGCACTACACGCCAACCGACTACCGATCGTTTGCTTGCCTTGAATGTTCGCTTCGCCAGATGCAAGAGGAGTCTTCTCAGTAGATCGCGAACAGAGCCTGGGTTCACCCCTGCTAGAAGATTTCACTAATTGCACGGAAACAGGCGCTGGTACGAAAGGAGGGTGTTCCCAAGGCTGAGAAGGGTTTCGAAGTCAACACCCTAGCTCAAGCACTCAAGGAGCTCATGCTCGAAGCAATTCAGCCTTGGAAGCACAATCCTGATTGGATTCCCTGGGTTTCTTCTGAATTGTTATAGAGAGAATAGCTGACGGGAGCCTCCCCCCCTGTTGGGAATAAATCGAAGAAGTTGGGCCAGCAGTGGCAGCAGCAGCTCTGGGTGGCCGTGACAACAGTAATGTTCACAGAGAGCTTGAGGACAGTGTTGAATATGGAAGGAGCTCTTCAGGATAGGTAAACCTTTCATTGTCCAAATGGTACTTGTGTGGTGTCTTCGTTTATTCCTGACCTCTAAGAACGTACACCCCACAGGCTGGCAAAGCCCGCAACACCAGCGGCAGGCAGCTCTGCCATGGACCTGTACGTCCAGCGAGTTAAACATGCGATTGTCTGAGGTTAAAAGTTTAGGTTGGGGTGAAAAAAAAAGAAACACCCACAGCGTTGAGGCTACAGCGAACCTAAAGCCAGCTTAGTAGAGTAACCTCGGCCAAGGCTTGCTAAGCAAGCACAATGGCTAGGGTTTTCTTGAGTCATTCTCGACTTTGTCCAGGCCAAATTGGTCTTTTCGAGTACCAGCAAGTTGTACTGCAGCATCTGTTTACGTGCCGTTGAGCCCCAGATCTAGATCTCGAGTGTACTGAGCTGATATCCCATGGCCAATAGCGACCTGCATTCTTCGTGTCACCCACCTCCTACAAATCTGGATTGGTTTGCGAGTGACTAGATTTCCGTACTTTGTTTTAGAAAAAGCATTTCCTCACGATTCACTCAGGCCGCATGAAAACGCAGCCAAAGGACCAGCTAAGCCACACAGTTGACTTGCAGTCGGCGGACACCGCGCTGAACAATCCGACAATAATCAATCGGCCCCTCCTCCCAACTCTCATGCCTCCGCCCCCTCCACCTTCGTCTTCTTCCTCTCCCTCTCCGTCGCCTCCCGCGCGCGCTGCTTCTCGCCCGTCCGTCCGCCCACACCCACATTCGCCGGCTGCTTCTGCTTCTTCTGGCTCTTCCCCTCGCCCGCAGCAGCGTCCAGCTCGTCCTCGTCCTCGTTCTCCATCTTGGGCAGGAGCGCGAGGGCCGAGTAGAGGTCGAGCGGCGCGAGGGATGCGGAGTCGGCTGGGGGGCGGGGAGGGAGGGTTCAGTAAGAGGGGGAGAGAGAGGGAGGGATGGAGGAGA
>JTLS01000975.1:0-11842 GCA_000826855.1 Basidioascus undulatus | reverse complement strand
GTAATCAACCATTGCCCCCACAAGCCCCGGGTAGCCCCCGTTGCGGTCTGCTTCGCTCTGCCGGATCCTGACAGACAGGTATCTTCATGGTCACCACACCTTCATCCTCACAATACTTGAAGGTCTTAGATTCCCTGAATTCAATATTCTGGAACCAGCTCCACTGAGCCATGACAAATCACTCACCACCCAGGTGAAGCAGCCTGCTTGGTCAGTCACCTCAGGCTCCCGGTAAGTCACCTTAGACAAGATGTGCCAGAAGACACTTATGAAAGTCAGCATATTGAGTGTTCCACCCAATATGTTACCTGAATATTGATGGCAAAGACACCTCATGTGAACATCCCATCTGATTCTGCCACTCGACATCAACGTTCTTGCCACGACCCCAGGATTCCCTCTCTTCTTTCCACCCTCCTTCTTTCTCCCGCTCCCCTCCACCTCATTTTACTTTCTAGTACGACACCCATCCCCTACCAAGAGTGGCAGCTGGTACCCACAAGTACCAAATCTGTGAAAACTGTGAGACGCAGTCACGCCAGTCGTCAGGCGGGAAGGAGCACAGGATTTGCAGGCGGTGTCGAGGTGGTGAGTCACTCCACTGTCAAACACCATGGTATCAATTAGGCATACTCGTCCATGTCCCTGAGCAGCTGCACCTTTGGGACTGCAGTGTCCATGCCAAGCTCCTTTACTGCTTGGGGGTATCCGAGGTTGCCAGGGGTGAAGAACTCGACATGCAGGGGCATGCCATCAGACATGCAGGCAGAGGGGATGGTGAGGAAGCGCATGTTGTGGAAGTGGGTGTAGATGGCGAAGGCTTCCTGGATATTCGCACACTGTGTGAAGGAGAACATGAAGCAGTGGTTGGAAGTGGCAGTGCTGCATTGCAACGGAGAAACAGGTCATATCAGCCGGACATTACTAAAAAAAAAATGCGGCTGAGGATGAGACACACATAGTCCCCGGCTCGCCATATTGTTTCACAATGTCAAAGAGCGGCTCTGAGAGCGGCCAGGTGCCGGGGACATGCACGACAAGGGTGCGCCACCATGCACGGAGGGGCTCAGCCCGTTACCAGACCGACTCTGCAGTGCGGACAGGTGCGGTAGCGGGTTTGGGTGCGGCCGAAGGTTCGGGTGCGCCCGGAAGCTGGAGTAGACTCTGGCACTGGGGTAGAGATTGAAGCTGTAGGAGGGGGGGTAGTGCTCGGAGGGGACGAGGGTGGGGGTGCGTTGCCGGACGGCCTCGCGCGAGGAGGAGGACGCGTCGGACGCCTCGTAGTCCGGGTCGTCGTCCTCGCTGTCTGCGCGGGTCGTGCGCAGACCCAGCGCCTTCCGCTTGCACTCCAGCGCCGCCAGCTTGGCCCTCAGGCGCTCCACCTCCCCCTCAAGCCTCTCCGCCGTCCTCTCCTTCTCCTCGCGCTCCTCGCGTTCCTCCTCGAGCGCGTCCTGCGCCTTCTGCAGCGCGCGCTTCGCCACGCCCAGCTCGTACCGCAGCTGGGGCTCCTCCGCCGCGCGCCTGCGCACGTCTTCCCTATCCGTCCGGGCCGCCTGGTCCATCTCCAGCTTCCGCTGCGCCTCCATCCGCCTCACCTTGCCCTCCAGCTCGCGCACGACCGAGCGCTGGAAGCGCGCATGGCCCTTCAAGCCCGCGTCGAGCTGCGCCTTGAGCCGCGCGTTCGCACCCTCGAGCGCGGTCAGCTCGCGCCGGAACTCGGCTGCTGCTGCAGACGCGGTGTTGTACTGCTCGTGGATGAAGTCGCGCTCGCTCGACAGCGACGCCTTGGACGCTTCCAAAGCTTCGATCCGCTGCTTAGCGCGCTCAAAGTCTGCCCGCAGCGCGAGCATCTCCGTGTCCTTCTCCGCGAGACGGGCTTGCAGCTCGTCGCAGTCCGCATTCGTCCGCTTGAACGAGTCCTCGAGCTGCTCGCGCGCCTGTAGCAAAACGAAACGCATCAGCACAAGCAATCCTCTCCCCATTGGACAAGCCACGAACTCACAAACTGGGTCGTATCCACCAGCGAGTAGCTCGACGCCGGGTGCGACGACGGCAGGGACGGGGCCGACGCGGGCGCGGCTGCGGGCGCGGGTGCGGGCGCGGGCGGTTTGGCGTGCCCATTGACTTTGGCCGCCGTCGTCTCCGGCTCAGCGGGAGCGGGAACGGGAGCGGGCTCGGGTGTCGGCTCTCGATCTTGCTGCGTGACCTCGTCCTGTCCACACCCACGAAAAAGAGAACCGTACAATCAACAACATGTCATGCAAAAGCAGATAGCGGTACAGTCATCCCCTAACCTAAACCCCCAGAAACGTAAGAAGCGAAAAAGCGTCCTGCGCCCTCAAGGCGCACCTGGCACGGCATGGACCCTCAACCCATCGCGCTCGAACCGCCCGCGAACCAACCAAAGACACGACTGAGAAGACCCACGTTCTGTTGCTGCTGTTCCTTGCTGGGAGACGGTGCGGCCGCGGGGGAGGGAGCGGGAGAGGGAGAGGGTTGAGTGGGGAACTGCTCGATCGGCGACGTCGGCGGGTCTTCCCGCGCGAGGCGCTCGCGCTCGAGGTTCCCCAGCGTCGTGGCGCTCATGACCTTGACGGGGCCGAGAGCGAGGGCAGCAACAGCGGAGCTGGTGGAGGAAGTCGTAGTGGTCGTGGTCGTAGTAGTCGTCGTCTTCGTTCCGGCTGCCGCCCCGTGCCCAGTGGACGCCGAGTCGCCCGAGAGGCTGATGTCCGCCTCCCGCTGCTGCAGCTGCAGCTGCTGTTGGGACTGCGAATCCGGTACGACGCTGCCGCTTCCCGGCGCGGGCGCGGGCGCGGTGGGGTCCCGAGGGGGAGGGAGGTCGTCCCAGTCCACGGCGGGTCCAACGTTGTACGCATAGCCGGGCCCATCGCCAAGCCCAAACTCGTCGCCCTCCTCGAACGTCGCGCGCGGGCGCTTCTCCGTCGGCGCATCGTCATCGAACGGGTTCGGGCTCGCGGCCTTGCGCTTCCTGCTCTTGGGCGCGGACGGCGGGGGCTGCGAGCGCCGCGCGAGCACCTCGAGCGGCGGGCCGAGGTCGAAGCTCGCTTCGTCCGCGTCTGCGTCGGCCGCGTGCCGCGCCGAGGACGACTCGGCTTCGCGCCCCGGCTCTGAGTCGGGGATGGACGCTTCGGAGTCGCGTCGCCGGTGCCTGGGAGGAGAGGCCGTGGCTTCGTCGTCGTCGGATGCGGGCACCGCGGGCGCTTTGCCTTGGTCCTTCCGGGGTCGACCGCGACGCTTGGGCGGCGGCCGCGGCTCCTCGTCCTCCGGCTCATTTTCCAACAAGCGATCCTCCCCTTCGCCCACGCCCTCCCCACCACAATTCGTCGAGAGCCCATCAGCAAAGGGGTCCTCCTCCTCCAGCTATTTCTCCCCCGCTTCCGCCGCGCCTAACGGGTCGGGCAAGCACCGCGGACTGACGGTGCCCCAGCTCTCGCCGCCGCCCGTCCCCTCCTCCTCCACCTCCCCCTCCTCCCCATCCTCCGCCGCATCCCGCTTCCTCCGCCGCGTCGCCTCCCCGCCCAACGCTAAAGCCCTCTTCTCCGGGGGCGGCCACTCCTCCAAGAAGGGCGCCGGCGCGGGCGCCTCTCCCACGCACGCCAGCAACGGCCTGCTCAGCCCAGAACACATCCCCCCGCCCGCGACGCCCACGAAGCCGAGCACGCCCTCGCTGTCGAGCGAGCGCACGACCAGCACAGTCTCTTCCGGCATCAGCTCCCACTTCGGCTCCGTGCGTGGGAACAAGGCCCGCAGCGCCACGGTTGGCAAGGGCTCTGCGCCCGCGCAGGGGCCCGGCGGCGCGCACGGCAAGGACAGCGGGGAGGACACACATCGGACTGGGTTCAGGAGAACGTACTCGAGTAATTCGATAAAGACGCGGTCGGTGAGTCGGCGTGGGAGACGGAGGAAGGTCCGGGTGCGCGACGCTCATGCTGCGTTGGGGGTGGAATCGCGCAGGTCGAGGTCACGCCCGCTTCGTTCCAGAAGATCAAGCTCCTGGGCAAGGGGGACGTGGGGAAGGTGTACCTCGTTCGAGAAAAGAAGACGGACAAGCTGTACGCTATGAAAGGTGCTCATTCCATCTCCCGGCTTCCTCTCCCAGCTGGCCTGGTTGGGAGGATCACGGATCTGACCACTGGACTGGGCGGGTAGTCTTGTCCAAGAAGGAGATGATCAAGCGCAACAAGATCAAGCGCGCTCTAGCAGAACAAGTCCGTCCTAACCGACCTTCCCCTTCTCATCCCTCCGCTGAACCCCTCCCTCTCCTTCACAGGAGATCCTCGCGACCTCGAACCACCCGTTCATCGTGACGCTGCACCACTCGTTCCAGTCGCCCGCGTACCTCTACCTCTGCATGGAGTACTGCATGGGCGGCGAGTTCTTCCGCGCGCTGCAGACGCGCCCGGGCAAGTGCCTCGCCGAGGAGGACGCCCGCTTCTACGCTGCCGAGGTCATCGCCGCGCTCGAGTACCTTCACTTGATGGGCTTCATCTATAGGGATCTGAAGCCGGAGAGTGAGTCGCTGCTCTGGGCGAAGGGAGTCGGGGGAAGGGAGGGAGCCAACGGGGATGAGGGAGTGGTCGCTGATGGATGGACATGGCTTTTCGGATGCCCTCGCAGACATTCTCCTTCATCAGTCTGGCCACCTCATGCTCTCCGATTTTGACCTCTCCAAGCAAGGCAGCGAGCCCGGTGGCGCGCCGCCCACCGTCCGAACAGGCTCCAACGGCGTGCGTCCTCTCGCTTTTACCATATCTCGCCCGCGGTTTCTCACTGAACTGCGTTTGGTCCCTCAGGTCCCTCTAATCGACACACGGTCATGCATCGCGGACTTCCGAACAAACTCGTTTGTCGGCACGGAGGGTGCATCTTCTGGAGTTGTTGGAAAGGGTTTGTGGAGGCTCGGGACTGATCGTGGCCTGTGGGACTCGCAGAATACATTGCGCCGGAAGTGATTCGCGGGCATGGACACACGTCCGCGGTAGATTGGTGGACGCTCGGGATCCTCATCTACGAGATGATTGTGCGTCCCCCTTCCTTGCCCTCCTTCCACTCACCCCCCTCCCTCACCGCTCATCCCCTTACTCCGACCCGCTCCAGTTCGCGACGACCCCGTTCAAAGGCCCGAACCGGAACGCGACGTTCGCGAACATCCTGCGGAACGATGTCTCCTTCCCGGAACACCCGCAGGCGAGCAGCACGTGCAAGGCGCTCATCCGCAAGCTGCTCATCAAGGACGAGCACAAGCGCCTCGGCTCCGGCTCGGGCGCGAGCGAAGTCAAGACTCACAAGTGGTTCGCGCCTATTAGCTGGGGTCTACTGAGGAACCTCAAACCGCCTGTGCGTCGCGTTTCCTTCAATTTCCCCTGACTATGGAATGCTTATCATGAGTGAGTTGACACAGATCGTACCGGCCGCATCGAATGGCATCGTGCGTCTTCCCCTCACTTCTATTTTATTGAGGGGACACAGGGAACTGACCCGCTCATTGGAAACTCCCAGGACGCCGTCAACTTCCGAAACCTGCGCGACTCGCGCTCGCTCGACCTCGACGGGCAGACGACGCTCATTCGTGGCGTGGCCGGGGCGGGGCTCAGTCCGGGCGCAGACACGCCCGAGGACGACCCCTTCTCCGAGTTCAGCAGCGTCACGCGCGTCACCGAGCCGGGATACTAGCCCCCCCATTCCGTCCCATTCCCTCACCCGTACTCGCACTTGGCGGAACATTCGGCACTCTTCTCCCTTCCTTCATTGCATCTTCTCATGCCCGCTTCGCTTGGTCTTGTCTCCTCGGTCCTTGGGTCATGTCCGTCCGTCCGTCCGCCTCTGTCGTTCACTTTCCCCGGCATTTACCATCAACTATCGCATCCACGCTCATCACACCCACCACCACATCTTCAATTTACCCCCTATTGCCTCACGCGCCTAATGGCTTTTTCCCGTTCGGTTCAACGTTCCGGCCATGCACGCTTTCCCTTGCAACCCTGCCCACTCTGTCGATCGCTTCGGCATTCAAGTCTAACCTTCACTTCCAGTTTCTGATTCCCCCGTTGGGTTTTTCAATTCACGACCACCCATTTTTACCCCCTTTTTTGACGCGGCCCGCTATGGTCGGGCTAGGCTTTGCTTTGCTTTTGTAGCCCGCAACACCCTTTCTTTTCCCGCCTTGCTTCGGCCTGTACTACGTACCTACGTACGTACCTACATCATACAGACAAACACGCACACACACAAAATTTATGAGCGGCAGCCGACTTCATGCCGGCTGTTAGTTTCGCGGAACAGGGGGTGTGCGGGTGCGTGGGTGTGGATAACGCCTGTTGCCTTGCAAATCTGTCGACTTGCTACAACAAGAGGCGCTTCTGCGGAAGTATATGTCATGAAGGATACACATGGTGGCTAACAAGAGTCACCATGGAAGTTGTCATGCAATGTCATGTGTCTTCATGTCAGAATTTTGAGAGGCGAGGTGAGTGTGCACTCAAGCCGGAGGGGTGCGCTGGTACGTCGGTAGCTGTGATAAGCTTGAGCATACGCTGTAGGGTTGTCCTGATTCGCCGCGAAACGCAACAGCGGGCCAGCTGGCAATGTGGCTGTTGCTGCTGGGCGCTGTTTACATCGAGTCCGCGCACTGGTAGAAGCGGGTAGTCGGTTTGCAACCTCTACCATGAACAGGCTGTTCTGGATCATGCAGATATCCGCAATCCGTACAATGTCAACGGAACACACGCACATACGCAGCAAGTGTACTGTGCAAGGGCGGCTGTGTCTTCTGCTTTCACAGCTGTAAAATAAGCTTCAGCGATCGACGGATCATGCTATGCAAGTTGAGGCCGGTTACGAATTCAAGGAACGAAAAACCCGCCGAGCAAATCCGACATTCAGCGTGTACTTGCGACTCGCGAGCACAGTCAACTTGCCCCGTGCCGCGCCGTCTGAATAGGGTGGATTTTATTCAATCCTTCACGACCTCCTCCGCTTTGATTTCAGACTTCTCCATCATCCACCCCACACAGAACCACAATGTCTGAGCCTTACGAGTCCGTACCTCTGAAAGACTATCCCCTCTCGCGCGAAACTTCGCACACGCCACTCGTTCCAACCACCTGGCGCTCCGCCGGCATCGACCCACCTTCATATGGTGCCGCGCACGCGCACCCACCTGAGCTGTCTGACCTTCTCAGCACCATCGCCACTCTGGTCGTCATGCTCGGGCTCGACAGCGCTCTCGCTTTGTACGTGTTGGCCAGGGGCGTCGAGGGGCAGACCGCGGCTGTCGTGTTCCAGCAAGGCTGGATTCTCGTTCGCGAGGTTAGCGGTCTGGGGCATCTTGTCTTCCAAAACTTTCAAATATCAATAACAAACGTTACACTCGACTTTTGATAGAATGCGGAGACGATGAGGGATGGAACGAGCGCAGTCTCGCCCTGGGGTTTGTGTCCGACGTGACGGTGCGTTCGATCTCTTCCAGCCACTCAGTAAGCTTATCGCGTCGTTTCTGCATGTCGTGCAGATATCGTACACCGTCGGTTTCCGACTGCGATCTAGAGGTACGTCCTGTATCTGTTCCGTGGAAGATGTCTCCGAGTCTTGACTTCGAATTTGCTGTGCAGGCCGCTTCCATTTCCCAGGGCTGCAGCCCTCGCAACATGTCCGTAAGCGACGAATAACCTGGTCAGCTGGTCGAGTCGACTTCGTCGCTTGGACATCGTTGCGCTATTTTGACTCTGCGATGTGGCAGCCGGACGTCGCCAATGAGGCCGTGGCGTATTTTCTTCCCTTTTTCTAAATTTTGGCTCGCTGCAGCATCTCCCCCGTGCGGATGGAGCTGCAGTGGAAAGGCACGCAGGTCTCTGCTTTCTGAAAAAAAATTAGTCTGTCTTTTCGGTATTGCGGGTATTGCTTGGACTACTGAAAAGTTGCTTTCAGTCATGGTGTCAACATTGCCGAAGGTGACGCTTGCACTCTCCTTCACTCGCAGCAGGGCAAGCTACTAAACACGACGTCATTCGCAGCTCTCAAGTCGGAAGCCCTCGCCTACCGCTTCACCCACAATGAGAGCGATATAGAGAGTACCCGGAACCGCATAAAGTTGGTGCACAAGTACCATGGGCGGTCCTCTGGTGTGCCCTATCCAGTACCTTCAGCCGCATGCAGTCAAAACTCACCCTCCATGCGCTTGCTTGCAGGGACTTTCGGGGCGGACGAGCACCTTGCCGGTCTTGGTCCATCTCGAGGGCGAGTTTGGAAACTTTCTATACTTCTATTGTGCTGTTGTTGAGAGCTGATTTATCCGGGCAGCACCGAACTCTGCACCGTCGTGTACGTCTCGTGTGTTTTGAGACTTTCGTGAGCTTACTCGGTAACGACAGAGAGGAAATGTACTCGCTCGAGCTCATCTACCAGCTGTTCGGCGACAATTCGGTCGCGGATCGAGTCGAGAAGCTCGGTGAGTAACAAACGTGCCGTTGTCCTCTTTACACCCTGTTCTGACGCTGGCTGTCTGAAACCACAGCCTACAACGCTCTGCCTGCAACGATCATGCCCGATTGGTGGTGTACGCAAAATCCTCACATCTGTTCACGGGACTTGCTGATGCCTTCCCTTTTCGTGGCCGGCGCAGCCCACCAATACGACCAACAGGGTATGAAGGGTCGACAGCGCACCACAGATCACACAGCTGAGACTGGCGGTCTTTCGCAGTCAACCAGGTCTGGGCAAAGAATATGTCGGATGCCGACCCCTTCTTCATCAACAGCGGGTACTAAACGTATTCGGACTTGAACCGTGCGCTTCTTATCCAGGCTGCAAACAAAGGGACTTTGCGCTCATGTCTCTTGAGCGAAACCATGCCCAGAAACTACCCCTGCTGCACGGTCAACCACCCTCAGGGCTATCCCAAGTTCTGGGCGCATTCATTCTTCTCTAATGATGCCGGGGACCTACTCGTTCACGCGCTGCTCGGGCCGGTCCACTTCTCTGGCACTTTGGGCGGCGGAAGCGAGGTCGAGGGTGAGAGCGTACTGCCCATCATGATTTCCGCTGAATTGGCTAAGTAGAACTTGCATAGTCACTGTCGACACAATTTATCCTTTCGGGTCGACCTTTACGTACACTCTGACCGCCTCCGAGCCGTTCACATTCGGCATCCGCGTGCCATCGTGGGCGCAGGGCAGCTCGCTCAGCACCATCGCTCTCAATGACGGGGAGGCACTCGCGCTCGAACTAAACGCCACGTCATATATTCAGACCGTATCGGTGAGTTATTTTGAGTTTGCATCAGGCACCTCGACTGAAAAGCAGAGGCTCCGTTCAGGTCGAGGCGGGGACGACAGTTCTTCATGTGCAACTCGACATGCCGGTGGAGATCGAGGAGCGCTCGAATGGCTCAATTGCAGTCCACCGTGGTCCGCTCAACTACGCTGTCGAGCTGCCATACAACACCACTTCTACTCTCGCATGGAAGTAAGCGACTTTTGGGCAGTATCTCAGAGTCGGGCAGATCTCAGCGTCATGTGTGTTGCTGCTGCAGGAATCCCCAGGCGCTCGGCTACCTTGCGACTCTCCCTGACATTCCAGAGAACTACACGACTCCTGTAAGCATTCTGGACAAATCCCTTAATCAAAGTCTAACACACTAACAGCGCCCCATCCTGCGCAGTGGGTCCACCAAGCTCACGACCACACCCTCCTGCCCACGACCAACTGGCGTCTCGCCATCGACCCTACCACTCTCACCGTGAACGACAACTCGGCCAAACTCACCAGCATGCCCTACTACGCTTGGGCCCCCGGAGCACCGTCACGCTCACTGCAGCCGCGTGCGAGATCGAATGGGCGGTCGCAGAGGGCGCTGCCGACTGGCCGCCGCCCAGTCCCAACAAGTGCGCCGGCGATGTGTTCAACGTTACGCTCGCTCCGTTCGGGGCGGCCAAGCTTAATCGGCGAGATCCCTACGATGTCCGTAGCTGCGTAGTCTAGCTTACACGCGTTGCGTCCGGATTGTCTTGCTCAGAAAAACGGTGGCTGGCTGTCATGGGTGATACCAATTGTGTATACCAAGTTATCTTGTACTTTAGGCTGAAATCGAGAGAAAAATTTGCAATGAAGAGGTTCGGGACAGCCGGGTTTTGTGCTGCGATGAGGAGGCAAAAACAAAGCTGCGAAAAGGAGTGTCGACAGAACGCTGTGAAAGAGCGCAAAATTCACGCCGCAATAGATTTTTACATGCCGCTGACCTTGGGAATACTTGGTACTTTAAAAGAGGCCAGAACAAGCCGTATCGTTTCAGACAAGACTGTCGAGATGTCCGTGGGGGCGACCTCGCGGAACCATCGCATGGCAGGCATTGCAAGAAGGCATTGGTGGTTGAGTTCTGAAAGCTTGGCTGCAGACGCGTATAATGTATTTAAGACGAGATCAGACGTTTGTTGTACAGCGGGAAGGAATCATCACTCTGCACTCTCATTTTTCTAAAATGTCAGACAACCGTTCAACGCGCCTACACGACCCGCCGCCCGAAAACTCCCTACCACTGCTGGCGTTCAGGCACCGTTCTTTCCTCTCCCTATGTACACCGCCGGCCTCCCTCGCCCAACTATCTGGCCCAACTATTCAAGCACGTACTCCCCCAGCCCCAGCGGACGCATCGCGGCAGGCAGCTGCGCCGGCTCTAGCGGGGCGAAGCGAGTTAGTAGCTGGGATGTTCTTTGAGCAGAGACGATGGCGGGGGAACAGCACGAGGAGGCGGGTCGTAAAGCCCGAACGGGGGTACTGTCGCTGCGTTGAGAGCGGCGAAGGGCCAGTCCGCGTCCAGCGACAGCGAGGGAAGCGGGGCGGGCTCGTCGAATGCGAAGGTGGGGACTGGAGCGTAGGAGGGAGAGGCGATCTTGCGGCGGCATGTGCGAGAGGTGCTGGGTAAGGGCTGGTACTCCACCCGGCGGACCGGGCACGTTGGTTTGTTGAGGGAAGAGGTGGAGAGGGAGGCGCTGCGCTTGCCCTTTTGGCCGAGAGGGCCCAGGGTGACGTCCCGCTTGTGGGCGTAGACTTCGGAGAGGGGGGTAGAGCGCGTACTGTGGAAAGGGGCAGAAATATGAGGGATCATATGAAGATCTGCACCCCTGGCTTAGTGAAAGTGGGCACAGCGTCGGATGAGTCCAGCAGCATGCGCCTTGCGCAAGGGTTGCACAAACTTAGCGGCTGCCTTCAGTAAAGGTAAAAAGAAGGGCAGAGGCACCTCATCCTCTTGCAGGTCCGAATACACCTTCCAAAGCCTGGCTGCGCGAGAAACCATAGATCTGCGTTTCGAAGTAACAGTGTCAGTGACCCGCGTCTGTCCGCGTTCGAGCGCCGAAGGACGTTGAGCTGCCGCGCGAGGCTGTCGACTTTCTTAATTTTGTATGCTGTTGGTATAAAGCTTTTAGAAGGCAGGGGAGCTGTGCAATGGGAGTGGAGGGCAGACACACTGTGCTCGAGCAGGAGGCTCTCGAGTGTGTGCGGCTTGAGTAGGACGATACTCGTCCCGTCGTCGCTCCAGCAGATAACTTGGGCTACGCCAGGCTCTTCAAGAAGCCTGTATTCCACCCCACCCAACCCACGCACAGTCAGCTCTCAGCAGCTTTCAGCAGCCCTTCCCACCTCGCGGCAGCCGACGCACTGCCACAGCTTAACGAGGAAGTCAGAGACTTTCCCGCGCGGGCCGGGGGAAGCCTCGTCCTGGATGTTCGCGCGCTGAATGCGCTCGATCATGTTGTAGACGGGGAGGGCATAGGGGTTGGACGGGAAGGGGAGGGGCAGGCCGAGGGGGAAGAGCGGGGCAGGAGGG
>JTLS01000974.1:0-11864 GCA_000826855.1 Basidioascus undulatus | reverse complement strand
CCGCCCCCTCCCCCCCGCCGTCCACCTCCTCCAGCCAGCCCGCCGCGCGCCGCCCGTCCACGCGCGACGTCTCCCCGGACCCGTTCCTGTCCTCCGATGACGAGGACGGGGCGCAGAACGACGAGGACGATGCCCTCGCTGTATCGGGCTCCACGCTCCCCGCGCAGGACCCGGAGAACCTCGCGGTTCTCGCGGACCAGTGGAAGCGCCGTGAGAGCATGAGTTTGAGCGCGGGCGAGCGCGATACCAGGAGGAGTGTCAGTTTCGATGTGGGGCGGGGGTCGGGCGAGAGGGAGCCCCTACTGGGGAGCAGTGATGAGGAGGGGCTGAGGGAGGAAGACGACCGGGATCGGTCAGCGAGGAAGAGGTTGGGACGACCGGGCCAGACGGAGAAGGTGCGCGAGCGGACAACCTGGTGGAGGAGACCGAGCATTTGGTGGTGTGTCTTTCGTCTTGCGTTGCTGTCCGAGAAGCTGGGGTGCTGAGCGAGGTGTTTGGCTGGCGGCAGGCTCGTCCCCTGCACCCTTTTGTCGTCAATATCGGTGAGCGTCCTGCTTCTTTATCTTTTGGGAATCCTGCTCCTAACACACAATGTTTCCTCTAGGGTGGCATGACCCTCCCCCCCGCAATGGAGCTGAAGTTCCAGCTCGTCTGCCGGACGTACCTCCCGCTCCCGGCAATCACAACCTCCATACCGCCCCTCATGCCCCTCTACTCCTCTACCATCCCGAACCCATCCTCCTCCTCCTCTTCCTACCCTTTCACCCCGCACCACCTCTTCTTCCACGCCGCTCGCACGCTTGCCGACCCCCCGCCGAACGCCGATCCTCCCGCGAGCCCCCCGCCCGAATGGCTCCCCAACCGCGCAAAGCAGGCCCAGGAACGCTGCACGCACGTGCCGGAGGTGCAGAGCACCGTGGCGAAGCTCAACAGCGGTGCGTTTGCGCTCCAATTCAGGATGGCGGGGCACAATTTGCTGAGAGAGCCGGCGGTGTGGAAACGGGGGAGCAGCCCAGATAATCATTGCTGGTGTCCTTGGCGCGCTCACGACGGGCTGGTATGGAGCCTTGTCGGACCGGAGGGGAAGGACGAAGGTCCTCGCGCTCTCGTTGGTGGGTAACGTCATGCTGTGCGTCTCCCCTTCCTCTGCCTTCATGCTGCACCTCCATCCTCATTCCCAGCTCACGTCTTCATCAATTCACTCACAGTGACGCGATCTACGTCTTCGTCGTCTACTTCCCGAACCTCCCCGGCTCGTACTGGAACCTTCTCATCGGCTCGGTCATCTCGGGTGTCCTGGGCGGGAGCACGACGGTGTATACTGTATTTAACGCGTACTTGGCGGACTGCAGCGATTCGGGGCAACGGTGCGCAGCTCAACCGTCATATGCGCGCATCGTCCTGACCCTGCCTCACGCCTTCCAGCGCCCGGATCTTCTCCCTCTTTGCCGGTCTCTCATTCGCAGGGTATGTTCTTCCTCTCCCCATCTTTCCAGGTGCACAGTTCTAACGACCGAAACCGAAACCACCCAGCTACGCCCTCGGCCCCTCCATCGGATCCTCCCTCATCTTCCTCTCCCACTCGCTCCTCTCGCCCTTCTACCTCTCCCTCGCACTAAACACCTCCTACGCGCTCTTCGCGCTCTTCCTCCTCCCCGAGTCCGTCACCCCCCCAGCGCGCGCGCGCTCCACGGCCGCGCACGAGGCGCGCAAGTGCCGCAGCCGGCTCCTGTACGCCGAGCGGCGGCAGCGTGAGGCGGACCGGCGGATGACGGACCCGCGCGGGGCGGAGTGGATGCGCGTTAGTGCGGCGTGTAGACGGTGGGTCAGGAAACTGGGCGAGTGCGTGAGGCCGCTCGGAATGGTACTCCCGGTCAGGAGAGAGGGGGGGAGGTGGGACTGTGAGTTCTTGATCTTGAGTGAGCGTGCGGCTTCGGTTGGAGAGGGAGGCTCATGAGGGGGACGCAGATAATCTCACGCTCGCTTGCATGGCCTACACGCTCTGGTACGCCCCTCCGTCTAACGGCTACACGCTAACAGTTTACTGACAACGCCCGGCGCCGTCGTCCAGGGTCCTTAACTTTGCTGTGTTCAACTTTTCCTTCCAATACGCTATGTTCCGATTCGGATGGCAATCGGAGGAGGTGCGTTCCCTTTCGTTCCCTTTCACTATCGACGAAAGAGCCGAACAGTAACTGAACTGGAACCGCCGCCCGCAGCTCGGATTCTTCATTTCCTTCCTCAACATTGCGAGGAGCGTGAGCTTGATGATTGCTTTGCCTCGTATGTGGTGCCGATGCTTCCCGCAGATGCCGAGGAATATTACGATCTGACATAGGAAAAACAAGTCGTCATGAAGCTCCTCCGCCCCGCCCCTCCCCAACCGCACCCTCACTCCCGACACCCGTCCACCGCCTCCTCCTCCCACCGTCCCCGTTGTTCCTCATCTCCTCCCCGGCCACGTCCAACGTCCTTCCACTCCGACGCGACCTGCCTGCCCTACTCGCGGGAGACCCCGCTCGCGCGCCAGACGCGGCTGCAAGACGCGCACTTCGACCTGCAGATCGTACGCTGGTCCGTCGTCCTCGACGTGCTCGCCTACGTCTGGACCGCGCTCGCGTCCGAGCCCGTCTCCTTCGCCGTCGCCAGCTCGCTCAGCACGCTCGCCGCGGGGGCGAACCCTGTTATACAGGCCCTTGCGCTGGGGTTGCAGGACGACCAGGCGAACGCGGGCAAGCTGCTCGGCGCGTTGAGCGTGCTTAGTAGTGTGTCGGCGCAGGTGCTTGGGTAAGTAGCGGCGTTGCGGTTCGTTCTGAGTTATGGACGCGGGCTGACACGGGCGTGGACACAGACCCCTGTTGTTCGGAGCGTCGTACTCCGTCTTCATGGTCAAGTACAATTTCCCGCAAGGGATCTTCTGTGCGTTCCACCCTCCCCCCACCGCCCTTCCCCCCTTCCGTCTCGCTCACCGTCCCCTTCCTTCCACCAAAGTCGTCTCCGCAACGACCTTCTTCCTCGCGCTGCTCGCGCTGCTCTTCATCCGCGTGCGGCCAGACGCCGGGCAAGCGGACGTAGAGGAAGACGCGGAGGACAGCTACGTCTCGGACTGCGCGCGATAGATGCGCACGGGATGGACGGGATGGACGATCTCACGAATGACTCGGACAGTAATGATAGTTATGGTGATGATGATGAGATGAGCATTGCACGAAAATGAAGCGGACGTGCGGATGGTGGAGGGTGGAGGGAGATGGGGTGCGACGGGCACTTGCTCGATGGATTGTTTTTAGACGCCTTTATTCTGGAACGCCTGCTGCTGGTAGCAACGTAGCAGTAGCTCATGGATCGGGCTCAAGAAGGCGGAGACTTGCTGATCTGTCGGGACAGAGCGGTCTGTCGAAATTGAACTCTGACGTGGGCATCCAGTGTCTGTTTGAGCGATGCGAGCGCCGTCAACAACAAAGCGAATCCAACTTGATGCATGCTCTCTGCGGGAGGTTATTGAGCTTCGCTTTGGCGGTGTGCACAGCCAAGTGGTCAGCACGAACGGGCGACTTAAGATGCACGATCTTGAGCGATCAGACTGCCTCACTGGATATGGTACAACAGGCACTATGCTATTGAATATATGTCTACGGTAATTACAGAGGTGGGATGTAATGTGATGGATGCCCCAGCACTATTCAGACGTGCCGGCGCGCTTGCACTGCATGCGCAGTGTGGACGACCGAGTCGCCGTCGTCCTCGTCCTCATTCTCGTCGCTGTCGGCCTGGTAGAAGGGGGAAGTAATCCACTTGCTGCCGCCGTCCTTGTCTTTGTCCTTGCCGCCGCCGTTGCCAGATGTGACGGTTGTGCGCGCATCGGTGAAGTTGAAGGGCGCGACGGCGATGGCGTGCAGCCCGCCGGGGAGAGCTTCGACGTCCTGCTGGACCTGTGTGGTGATCCTGTTCCATAACAATTTAACAAAACCATAAGTACTAGTAGCTGCACCGGAGCCACCTGCACTTACTGGATTTTGGTCCGAGTGGCAGAAACCGGGAAGTCGCTGAGCCCCTGACGTCCTTTCGACGAGGAGGTGATGACCTGGAAGGGTAACTTGCCTCAACAGACTGAAATGGAATACACCAGGATCGACATCTACGCGGGAGGTGAGCATCATCCGGAGATCCAGGCGCGAGGCTAGCGTGAACAGAACAGTATGGCTGAAGGAGTAACATGAGCTTCGCTGCTGGGCTGCACGTCAAAAGGTTGCAGTCTTACGAATAGATCTTCCCCATCTGTGTAGCGACTCGCAGTCAGTGGCCTTTTCAATCATTTACGGGAAAGGGTGCGCACATTGAACTGGAACGGGGACCATGCCATATTGGTGGGCGCAATTGCGTAGATCAGCAGGCTGCACCATTCCGACTCAGCCAGCGTAAAGCTCGATAGAGACGCAAGGAGCAACTCACTTGGTCGTGACCCAGACAGTCGTGAGGGAGGCAGACTCCATCGTGATACGAAAAAGGCTGCGGATTATGGTGTCGGCTGGAAACAGACTTGTGAGAGGGAACACCTCTTGTGTGCGTGCATATAGGCGTACTCGAGGAGAAGCTAGACTTGAGGTTTTTGCGGAGGTGGCGCAGGAGAAAGGCACTGATCCAAATGTCCGTGGCAGTGCTCGATGCGAGCCAGAGACTGGCGGACGCCTGTACAGAGCAGTTCAGCTGTAGAGCACATCCAGGCAAGGATCTTAGTATGCTCACGCGGGAGTGGATGAGGTTGAGCCGAGTCAGGTAGACGAAACGAGCAGCAAAGACAGTGCAGGCGATCCCCGATCCGAGTTCCTGCAGAGCATGGGCAGCATCAGTACCATACGGTGGGTTTCGTGTCAAATGTACGTACCACAAACATCCCAAAGATCGCGACGGCCAGGACCACCCAGGACTTGGTCACCCGATAGCATCTGAGGCGCATGCAGCCAATGTCCTCAGCGACCGAAGCCGAGCAGCAGGGTGTATTCGGCTTTACCGATGCAAGAAGAACGCCTGGCAGACCAGGGCGATGATGGATGTAGAAATTGGCTCGAACCACCTGTGAAGTGGTAGGTCAAGCAAAGCTGCCAGACCCAGGAACCTTGGGCACACGTACCAGGTCCAGTGCGACTTGTTCCAGTGGGCAATATCCCCATAGCCTGCTACGAACGTGGCTGTTGATTTGGGAAGACGAGGAAGGTGCATGAACTTCCGCTATGCTCTGAGGGTAGGCTGCTGAAAAGCCTTACAATACGCCATCTCGAAGAAACACGCCGACTGAAACAAGCCTGCCAGAAGCAGAAATCCGACGAGGCACTTGTTCCGGAGGCGACTGAGAAGGCCATCAGAGGTTGTATAGCTCTACAACCAGCAAAGTGCGCCTTACTCTTTCGGAAACCTGTATGAGAGTGTCGCTTAGCATTGCAATCCGGCCGCTTTAACTGCCGGCGGGACTTACATGCGGTAATAGTCTAGACATTGCATCGTAAGAACGCCCATCAAGACCTAGTAGTGGTATAGCGTCAGCTGATCAGGAGAAATAAGAGCCATTGAGGGGACCTGATTCGACACCACTGCTTACCAGATTAAGAACCAACCCGACGAAGTAAGGCCCCAGAGATGCTTCCATGTCCTGTGCGATCTTCTCCAGGACAGGGTCGTCGTATGGGACGGAAACCTCGGACGTGAGCGCCGACATTGCAAGCAGCAATGTGAAGAAAGCCTGTAGATACGATAAAGAGGAAGAGTCAATGAGTGTCGGTAAGGAGCGTGGGTTTGTATGGGCCTCTGGTCGAGAAGCGGTGAGCGGCCGGATGATGGGGCTTGGCAAAGTCAAGAGAGAAGTTGCTCCTTCTCAATTTCGGGGTCTTCTCCACTTCCACCCCCTCCCTCCTTTCGGACTATTCAATCCCCGTACAGAGGAGCACCGGCGGTATAGGTGGATGCCGCAAGCGGAACCCTTGCCAGTAGGCACTCGACGCAGGCTAAGCTTATCGGAGTTCGACTACTCTTTTCCATGAAGCAACGTGCTTGTGAAGGGGACCAAGTCCGCGATTCCGCCGGGCACTGCCGAGCAAGACGTGATGACGCCGTGCAGGCAAGAGGCCCCTGCGTTGGATAGGTCGCTCCTTGTGGCATCGCCCGTCTCCCTTTGACCCGCGCTGCTGGCTCGACAACCCCGCATTAGCGTTCTGATCCATTGTCTCTGTACGGTATTCACCTCAAGAAAAGCGGAACTGGGGATGCACCGAAAGAGCAACCGGCCGTCAATCTCCTACACCGTCGTGCCAACGGCGGCCGCCATTCCAACACGATGGTAACTTGGGTCATTACAGATTGACCCTGTTCAGTGCTGCTCAACTGCAGTACCTGGGATACCCAGCGAGCATACAGAACTCGCGTCTCTCAGGAGCTCGCCTGGCTGTCAGATGCTCCTCAAATGGGTGGTGAAGATCTTCATCCGACGCGAAATCGCTACCAGCTGGTCAAACGTGAAACTAAGCGAGACCCGTACCATCGGACGTCCATTCTATGCCCTTTCAACAACGAGATCGTACGACAGTCCCCATTCAGCATCCACCCGCATTGCCGGCTCGACCGCCGAATTCCCCTTCTAAGCAGAGAGGCTCTTGCGCAGGAAGGCTTCGACTTCGCAGTGGTCCCCCCGACAAGCCTCCATCCAATGCCCTTTCATCTCCGCGTCCTCCAGACCCTCCGGAAGCCCCCTCTCCTCTCGCCTGTCCCCGTAATACCCTCCAGGTCCACATACCCTCGAAAGCGGCCGGAGAGAGAGCTCGCGCAAGGCCGGGAACGCGGGGGCCGAGCAAGGGCTGCAGCAGGGCGCGCACGAGGTCTATCTGGTCGTCGGCAGCATGATGCTCAATGACGAGTCGTTCGACCTCCTGAGCCTCATCGCCTCCAAGAATCTTGTTACACTGGCGGGCGTTCTGGGCCCAGTCGGCTGCGTCGAGACGCGATGGAAAGGTGCAGAGGGTAACCTCTTTGGGAAGACGGAACCCGAGCTGCTCGATCGAGGGGAGGAGTGCACCGAGGGTGGTCGTGAACGACTCGAGGCGGACAGAGATGCGAGCGCGGGAATGAGAGGCCCGCTGAGCGTAAACGGGGGCGGCACCGGTACGCGAAAGTGCGGAGATTCGGCATCGACCGTAAGGCGAGGACTGAGGTCATCTGGCACTGCATAAACACGAGGGGAGCGATGAGCTGAATGCACTCGTGCACTGACCTGACCATGAGACGTTATTACACTCACGATATCGGCTTGCACCGCCTCGGACAAAAGGGGATGCTCGCGCCGGAACGGCATGTTGAACTTAGTCATCCGTGCGCCCAGGGACGGGTCCCACACGAAGGGTTTCAGCTTGCTCACGAAGGAGCGAAGGCCCCAGTCCATGCCGATGTCGAATTCGAGAGTCTCCTTTTCCGTTTCGAGACCATTCGAAAACGAAGGGGCCTGGTCATGGCCCAACGTCGAGTATCCTCAAGGATGACAGCAGCGAGTATCGAGATCGAGCGCCAGCGGAACGCGCCGAGAGAGAGGGAGATCGAGACGGGGGACGACAGACGAGATGCATCGTGCGCGCAGTGCGAAGCGTCCGGTACTCGAAAGGGCACGGTGAGCAGCCGTGAAGGTCGACGAGGGATGGAAGAGCTTGGACGAGTGCATGGCTGGTGTAGGGAATGAAGCTAAGAGGAGAAGAGAAGCGCTGGTGGGTGAGTGAGGTCTAGAGAGGGGCGACGGAAGAGACTGAAGAAGCGAATGGTCAGAAGAGAACGAGAGCGGCCAGATCATACCTCGGAAATGAGGCACCAGAGTCTCCCGAAGCTGGGGATGAGCGATGCGACAAAAGCAGAGGAAAGGGACGAGCAGCCATAGGGGCGAAAAAGGACGAAGACAAAGGCAGACTGGTTGGGGGCCGGCGGCCTAGAGGTCTCGAGGGGTACTGGTGACAACGCCGACGGTTGAATTTGGTTGACCTAAATTGTCATGTATGTGGCCCTCTGGGAAAGCTGAGTCACAGGGGGCTGGTGGTGGTACACGACAGCGTGTCCGCGCTTGAAACTCGAACAGTCTGACTGTGTCCCTTGTGTCACCGTGGTTCTGCAGGTATTCCAGTGCCATACATTTATATTGAAGTCCAACACTCAATGCTCACAAACCAAAAGTCAACAGAGTCCCACGCAGGCCTTTTCGTAGTCACAGCGTTGACTGTCAGGCAGCCTCGCTGGCAGAAGTAAGTTGACGGATTCTGAATCTTCTGCGCTCACATGAGGCTTGAGCGCCAGATTTGATCCTCCAAACACCAGATCGTGAGTTCTCATGGAGAGGCGAGTCAGGACTGATCCTCGCAACGCGTTGCGTTCATGAAGCTGTCGAGCTTGCTCCAGGACGCAGCGACGCCTGCCCTAAACCGAGTATTACCTTTGCTCAAGCATACTGGAATCAGATTGCCAGTTCTAAACTTCAAGGCGCTTATCAGTTAATATTTCCTCAGAAGCAACACACTTGCCTGCTCGCAGCCACCGTGACGGCTGCCTGCACACCGTCTGAGGGCGGCGCAAGACACAACTCCCCGAAATGATCGCATATGAAAGTGTTTTCCAACCTTTCAAGGTATCAAATGCGTGGTCGTTCGTGCCTGACTATTCTACTTTATGAAGGAGCCCGAACAGCTCGCAGGAAGACACGTCTGGTGCTCTCGTCATGCACCCCACGTCAGCGCTGGCATCGGCCCGGAGCGCGGCAAACGCGGGTGCCAGCCAGCACTCACACGCTTTCGCATCCCACAGCTCACACGCCTGTCCTCGATATCCAAATCCACCGTGAAGCGATAGACATCCAGAGGTATGTCAGTTCTCTGAGATACACAGACCGGCGCGGGCTCACTAAGGCGGAGGTGGTGGTGATGGGCAGCGATGCACCTCGTCTCGCTCCTCCTCGCGGGGTCTTCGATCAGCCTCAGCCTGCCCGTCGCGCTGGCGCAGGGCAGCGGTGGGGGGCATGTCAAGGGCGTAGCACCTGAGAGTCCGTCCTATATCCCCGCTCACATTCCTCATCAATCACATCGCCAACGCTCATCCCTTCTCCCGCAGACCAGCACCTCTACGCGCCCTCCTCCGACGGGACCTGGTCCTGCCGGGGCGCGCCCTCCGTACGCATCCCGCACTCCGCAATCAACGACGACTACTGCGACTGTCCCTCCGGTTCCGACGAGCCGGGGACATCCGCGTGCTCGCACCTCCCCAGCGCCCCGCCCTTCTACTGCGCGAACGCGGGGCACATCTCCGGCTCGCTCCTCCCCTCGCGCGTGGGGGACGGCATCTGCGACTATGCGGTGTGCTGCGACGGGAGCGACGAGGCGCCTGGAGTGTGCCCGGATAGGTGCGAGGAGATGGGGCGCGCGTGGAGGGAGGAGAGGGAGCGGGAGAGGGAGGTCAGGAGGAGGGGAGGGAAGGTTAGAAGTGGGTATGTCAAGTTTGCGAGAGGCGAGAGGAGGAGGTTGGAGGGTGAGGTGGGGAGGCTAGGGAGGGAGGTGGAGAAGAATCGGATCAGGGAGAGGGAACTGAAGGGTGCGTCTTCCCACCCCCCTTCCCCCCAACTATCCCAACTCGTCCTCTCCCATTTTTCAGCCGAGCTCGACCGCCTCGAATCCGTCTCCGCCGTCGCGCTCGAAGCGAAGAAGTCCACTCGTGCGCCCCTTACCCCTTGCCTCTCTCCCTTCCCCATCTCGCATTGCTCAACCCCTCTTCCTTTCACAGCGCTCTACGCGCACCTAATCTCCACGCGCCACGCGCTCTCCTCCCTCCGCGCGCAGACCGCCGCGCTCGAGGCGGACATTGCCGCCCTGCGGGGCACGCTCGCCGACCTTCGCGCGAGCTTCAACCCCAACTACCAGGACATGGGCGTCCTTGCTGCTGTAAGGGAGTTTGAGGCTTGGGAGAAGTCGAAGAGCGAGGGGGAGGAGGGGGAGAAGGAAGGCGAGAAGAAGGAGAAGAAGAAAGAGGAAGGGCAGACAGTGGACAAGAAAGAGCTGGATGAGCTCGAGAAGGCGGATCTGGTTTCGCTCCTGCTTTCGTTGGACTCGACGCCGGGCGTGAAGACGGACCCGACCGAGGCAGACGATTTGTCGAGCATCCGTGCGCTTATCTCTTTCTTCACCTCGTCTACCCCCCCTTTTTTTTACCATCTACCTTTTTCCCTTCCCCTTCCTTCTCTCCTCTCCCCTTCCGACTCTCCTGATGCGAACGGGAAACTGATGCGTATGTGGCGGAGCCAGTCTTCCAACTCGAATCCTACCTCCCCCCCTCCCTCCTGGCACCGTACCACGCCGCGCGCGAGACGCTCGTGCACTGGCTCGTCCGGCTCGGGATCGTCCCCTCCAGTGCAAACGTGCCCAAGACGGACTCGCCTGGTTCGTCGTTTCTTCCCATCCCCCATCCCCCATCGCTCTCCCTTCTCCTTTCCTGAGGTCCTTTGAGGGGGCAAGGAGCTCACTGAGATGGTGGATCCAGAAATCACCAAGTCCCGCAAATCCCACGCCTCCGCGTCCGACGACCTCCGCCGCTCGGAGCGCGAGCTCGAGCGCGTGCAGAACGAGCTGGATGAGCTGGTGGGGGGCGCGAAGTGGGGCGTTGAGGGGGAGTGGAAGAAGGTCCGTCCGTCCTTTCCTTCTCTTCCTCCTTTTCCTGTGCCTCCTTCTTCTTCTGCTTCTTTCTTCCTCTTCTTCGTGTAATCCTTTCTTGCGAAGGGAAGGAGAGAGGGAAGCTGATGGTGCCATGGGCGGAGACAGTTGAAGGGCGAGTGTGTGGAGAAGGAGGAGGGCGAGTAAGTGTTTCTTTTAGAGGAAGAAGAGGAAAGAAGAAGGAGGAGGCTAATGAGTGGTGGGTGGGGAACAAAAAGCTACATCTACGAACTCTGCTTCTTTGAGAAGGCGACGCAGAAGCCGCTCAAGAACGGGGCGCACACTTCACTTGGGTGCGTCTTCTCCCGCATTTCCTTCCCCTTCCCTCTTCCCCTCCCTTCCCTTTCCCTTCGTCCACCCCTCCTTCCTTCCTTTCTTAAAGCGGCTGGGCTCCTGCAAGAGAGAGAAGGCTGACAAGCGAGAGGAGCATGACAGTCGCTTCAAGTCGTGGCACCCCACCGCGGAGCTGGGCACGCCCGAGAGCTTCTCCAAGCAGGTGTACGACCGCGGGAGCAAGTGCTGGAATGGGCCGGAGCGGAACGTCAAGGTGCGTCTGTCTTCCCTCCTCCCCCTCTCCCTCCTTCCCGCTCCATCTCTCCCGTTCCCTCGCTCCCTCTCCGGCGCTCCTTCTTTCGAATGCGGCTGCGAGTGGATCTGTGTACCTTCGATGCTGATGTACCTCTGGGGTTACACGACAGGTCAGCATCGTCTGCGGCGAGTCCAATGCGCTCCTCGCCGTCGCCGAGCTCGAGCGCTGCGAGTACAGCTTCGAGGCGCAGAGCCCCGCGCTGTGCGTGCCGGAGGTCGACCCTTCGGCCGAGGCGGCGTCTAAGGAGGAAGGGAAGGGGAAGGACGAGCTGTGAGGGGGGAGCGATACCTAGAGGGTGGGGAGAAGAGGA
The DNA here is from genome assembly GCA_000826855.1 of Basidioascus undulatus. Lineage (NCBI taxonomy): Eukaryota > Fungi > Basidiomycota > Geminibasidiomycetes > Geminibasidiales > Geminibasidiaceae > Basidioascus > Basidioascus undulatus. The sequence goes on along the minus strand of JTLS01000974.1, from coordinate 250 downwards.
TTCGCATGTTCGTACGGGGGAAGGGAGGGAAGAGGGGGCTTGGAGGCGTCTTGGGATACTTGGATATTGTGTGGGTTACACTGTCGCAGTTCGTTTTTGAGTTGATTGAACCGCCATTGGTACGCGGTAGATCTGAAAGTCGGACGTTGGAAGGTGCAAAAAAGACCAAAAAACAAAGGATGAAAATGACATTCCCAGATCCTGTCCCTTCGTCGACCACGGCTTCTCTCCTTGCTCTCTCTCCCTCGTT
>JTLS01000973.1:0-11865 GCA_000826855.1 Basidioascus undulatus | reverse complement strand
ATGCTGATGGAAATCCTACTCCAGCCCTGCACGAGTCCGACACGCTGTACTCTCAGAACAGGTGGGCCCAAAGTCAGTTATCGTAGCCAAGCGTAAAAGACATGGAAGGAAAGGGAGTAGGGAGAAGGAGGGAGTAGGGAGAAGGAGGGAGTACGGAGAAGGAGGGAGTACGGAGAAGGAGGGAGTAGGGAGAAGGAGGGAGTAGGGAGAAGGAGACAGAGCAGGGATGGGGATGGGGAGGAAAGGCACGCACAGGCTCGAATGCATTCCATATCCCGCCCGTAACATGCGCCTCCGTCGGCTCCCCTCCCTCGGGATTAACAGCGAACAGATCTGGCCCCCCCCACCACATCAGCACACCATCCTCCCCCCCTTCCCCTCTTCACCCCTCCAAACTAAGCAACTCACGGACAGTCCCCCGATCAGTCCCCAGCGCAACCCACCTCCCCCCCTCATCCCAGCACGCCCCCTCCGCACCGGCACTCGTGACGCCCCTGCTCAGCGCATAACGATGCCACACCGGCGGCGGAACGTCGCCGCCCTCGTCCTGGGCAGCAGCCAGCGGGGCGGGGCGGAGCTCGTACACGTGGAATGTCCGCGCCGCGCTATCGGCGACAAGGAGATTCTGCGCGGTAGGGCTGAGGGAGAGGAGCGCGATGGGCTGCTGCGGGGAGGCGCGGAAGTGCGCTAGGGTCCTGGGGCGCGCGGGGGAGAGGGGGGAGGCGAGGTCAAGGACTAGGACGTATGAGGAAGAAGGGGAGGGCGGAGAAGGGGGGAAGTGCGAGAAGTCGTCGGAGGGTGGGGAGCGCCCGAACCCGAAGCGGGAGGCGGGGAACGCAGCGCCCGCGTGCGGCGCGGAACGGCTGAGCTTCCTGCTCGTGGGTGGGCTCTCCCCGCCGCCGGAGGAGCCAGCGGAGTATTGAGCACGCATGCGCCCGAGCGCGCGCGCCCCTGCACCCACGCCCTCCTGCACGTGCCGTGCAACCTGGCTCGCGATCTCCGCGCCCGAGCTGGTCGGGCGGTCCGACAAGTAGTGTCCCCCTCCTGCGCCACGCGCAGCGACGACCCCGGAAGCCCGCGTGCGCGGGGGCGTGGGCGTGCTGAAGGCGAGGGTGCGGTCGGATAGGGAGAAGGTTGGTGGGTGGGCGGCGGGGATGGGTGCGTGGGTGGGGGAGAGGGTGAGCGGGGAGAGGACGTGTATGGTCGGCGGGGAGAGGGTGGACTGTAGACAGGGGAAGGGGGTGAGGGAGGGGTGGAGGGAAGGACGGAGGAACGCACGAGCACGAGGAAGCGCGGGGAGATTTGCAGGGAGTGCACTGCTCCCCCCAGGGAGAGGGGGAGCCGCGTCCGGTGGACGACCTGCCTCTTGCGGAGGGAGTAGAGGAGGACTTCGTCGGGGGCGTCTTTGGTCCTGCGACACCAAAAACAAAAAAGAAAAGAAAAGCGAAAGGGAGAGAGGAGCATCCCGCAAACGTCATCAGCCTCCGCCCTCGTCTTATCTCCTTCCGCTCCCGTAAACCCAGTAGACCAACTCACACGGCCACAACTGCAGGGCGGGAGTCCTTCCACGGATCGGACTCTCCAGTGTATGGATCGGGGAGGATGGCCGCGTCGAGCAGGGGTGGGAGGGCGCGGGTCGAGTACAGCTCGGTGAGAGATGTGCTGCTGCCGGGGGAGAGGGCGTAGAGGGACAGCCCGCCCGGGGCGTGCGCGACGAGGAGGACTTGGCTTTGTGGGGGGGAGGGTGTAGGTTAGTGGGTGGGGGATGAGATGGATGGTGGGGATAGGTACCGAGTTGAGATAGTGTCCCATCGCCCGAAGAGGATCCGCTCGGGCTCGTCCTCGGGCGGGGGGAGCGCCGCAGTGGGAGCGGGAGGCTTCACGCTGTCCTCCCCCGCATCTCCATGGCCATTGAGCCCATTCGCCCCAGCGGCGGTAGATAGTGTCCGCAGCCCGCGGGGGACGCACGCGGAGAGGTGGTGCAGCGTCGAGGCGAGCGAGTCATACGCCGTCGGCTCACTGCCACGCGTCAGAGTGTCAGTGAGATAAGAGATCGGTGTCGGTGTGGAGGAGAGGGACGCACGGGTGGTAGGTTGGGGAGATCTGTCGCAGGGTGTTTGGGGATGGGGAGGGCGATGGGGGCGGGGAAGCGGGGAGAGATGGGAGGTCGAGGGGTCCATATGGGCGCATAGGACGTGGGCAGGGGCGGATGGGGAGATGGACGCGGCGATCTCTCGGTTCGGAGTCCTCTCGCCGATGGGAGAGGAGGTGATTCGGGGAACGTCGAGATATGAAGCACGCGTGTGACTTAATGCTAATGTTGAGATATGGTTGGGTTAGCGACTGGGAGATGGGTTGGACGATAGGCGGATGGAGGGGCACAGGGGACAGCCACACCCACCCAGTCGCGTCGGGTGGCCACACAGCGGCAGCGGGATGGGCGGACGTGACAGCCGAGCCGAGGGTCTGAAAGACGTCACTTTGATTTGACACCTGATCTCGCCCCATTCTCCTTCAATCTGCCCCATTCTGCGTCATTTCTGTGCTGTCCTCATTGGCGCTGTCGTTGCTGGAAAGTTTCACTCGACTCGACTGCAGTGGGTATGAACTGCTTTTATGTAGTTTGAATTGCAAGAATGTTGTGTAATGCAGTGGACGAGACGGTGACTGTCCGCAACGCAACGCGGCGGGGGTCATGTCCGGCCGTGTGTTTGTCCGCCCGCCGTCTTGCGCCGACTCTGCGCGCTCTGCACGGCTCCAATCCATCCCATCACCCCCATCCTCGCATACCCTCCCTCCCTTTCTCTCCCTTTTGTCCTTTCCGCTTTCACACTACCCAGCATGCTGCGCTCTGCCTCCCGCCTGACCTCAAAACGCGTCGCCCCCGTCGCCGGACGCTCCCTCTCCACCGCCGCTACCAGGCCCGCCGTCGGTCGGGTGGCCGCGGTCGCTGCGCGGGGTGCGCTGCCTAAGGGCGTGCCGGCGTTTGCGTGAGCTTTGCCTCCCGCCCTTCTCCCACAGATGGACTGATCCTTCCCCCCTCCCCTCCCGCGCCCGACGACGAGCAGCGCCTACCTCCACTCCACCCCCTCCCGGCGCGGTGCGTCTTCCATGCCCTCCCTGGCTTCCCGAGACGCGGAGGGTACTGACGGTGGTGTGCGGTGTGTGGGGTGTGTTTTGGGTGGGGGTGGACAGAGATCGTCAAGGTCCCGCAGATGGCCGAGTCCATCACGGAGGGCACGCTCAAGCAGTGGCACAAGAAGGCGGGCGACTTTGTGAAGCAGGACGAGGAGGTCGCGACAATTGAGACCGACAAGGTCTGTCCCTGTCCCCACCTTTCCTTCTCCCTCTCTCTCCCCATCCACCCCCGTTCCCCTCTTCTTTCTTCTCCGAAGGGAAGGCGGGAGAAGCCGAAGCTGACGCTCTCTACGCTCGCGGCAGATCGACGTCGCCGTGAACGCCCCCCGTAGCGGGACCATCACCGAGCTCTTCGCGAACGAGGAGGACACCGTCGAGGTCGGCAAGGACCTGTTCAAGCTCGAGCCGGGCGAGGCGCCCGCTGGTGCGTCGTCATTCTCTTCCTCTTCCCTCCAACCCCAGCCATCCCCACTTTCTTTCCCTTCCCGTCTTCCCCTCCCTCATCTCTCTCCTTTCCGTACCTTCTCTTTCCCCATTTCCGTCCACCTCCCTTCTCCCCCTCCTACCGCATCCTTTCCCCCCTCCTCCCTCCCCCGCCCACGCGCCCCTCTCATTCGGGGATAACCGGTACCTCCAGCTCGGCCTCTCTTCCTCCTCTCCATCCTCCTCCACTTCCGGACCATCCCCCGCCTCAGAGCCAGCCCCCGTCCCAGCGCTACAAGCCCTCAAGGTAACGCGCCTCTCAGCAGCCGGGCACCGTTCCGCCGCAGTGAGCGAAGGGGGGGACTGCTTTGTCTGGGGGGCGGGTGAGGGGGTGGAGCGTATCGAACTCCCCTTTGTGGATGGGGAGGAGGAGGAAGAGGAAGTGGTGGAGGTGAGCTGTGGAGCAGAGCACGTGTTGCTCCTCACTGCGTCGGGGAAAGTGTTCGGGAGCGGGTCCCGTGCGTTGTTCCCTTCCCCTCTCCCCTTCCACCTTCTCCCATTCTCCCCTCCTTCCCTTCTTCCTTTCTTCCCTTGTTCTTTCCTTCCCTTCCCTCCCCTTCCTCCCGTTCTCCTCCCTCTCCTCCTTCCCACCATCCCTTTCTGACACGAGCAATCGGCAAACGGCCGGCACAGATCAATTCAACCAGCTCTCCCTCCCCCCCTCCGAACGCGTGCAAGGGATGGACCTGTCCGCGGGCGAGTGGGCGGAGCTGAACCTTGGCTTGGGGATGGGGGAGAGGGTTGTGGGGATTTGGGCGGGACGGTGGGCGAGTTGGGTGGTGGTTGAGGAAGTCGGGGAGGAATGAGGGATGTCCATCTGAAGCGGAATTCGCTTGTGGGCACGAGCAAGTTTTTCGCTGTTTTAGTGTGCTTGGGTGTTCTGAGAGGATGAGTTCTCTCTCCACTCAAAACTCCTCGGTCTACACCGTGTGCCTCTGCGCACCGCTGTCCGTCCCTTTGTCTCGCGGCGGTGGCCTCCGCGCACATTTGTCCTGTTTCTTCGTTTCTTCCGTGGTGCCTCTGCACATCCTTCGTTAATTGCGGGTGCGGCCTCACTTCGTCCTTTTCCTTCCCCAGTGCCTATGTGCACTTTAACCTTTGCGTCGTTCGTATTGTCCGTTTAGGGTGGTGTTCTAGGCACCACCATTCTCACCCGTCCTATCTTGGTTTTCCTTGATGGTGCCACCGAGCACTGCCACTCCTTCCTCGTGCTGCCTCTGAGAATAACCCTCACTCCTTCTTCCAGGCATCACCACAAGGCCCTCAACAAAACGCAAGATGGCCTCGCTTCGTCATTCACGATGCCCCCGCGCTTTGCACCCAACGCACCCATCGTTCCCCTTTCTTCTCCCGTCCGTGCCACCGCGCACTGCCACACCTTAATCGTGCTGCTTTTGATCAAATAGCCTTTACCCCATTCCCCAGGACCCACCACAACGTCGCGAGCGTCCTTTAGGAGCACGCGAAACTTCCTCAATCCTCTTCCTCGTTCGCCGTTCACGCTGTCTGTGAGAACTTCCGCTCTTCTTAGTCACGCGTGCTTCCAGATCTGGACCATTCCGCCTTTTGTTTCCTTCTTTTCATTTTTCGTCCCAGTTTGTTGGCGTCTCTCGACACCACAGTTCCCACACCCTTCGGAACTTTCCCTTAGTACTAGTGCGACCGCCCACTGGGCCGTCTTCCTTTCGCTGTCTTAAAGCACAGAACCTTCGCTCACTTCCACAGGTTGTGCTCTTACCAGGTTGGGAGCTCACCTAAAGAGCAGCATCGCCGGACACGCTCTTTTTCGGAGGTGCTTGTTCACACTGTTCTCCACGCACACAGTAGTGCTCTTGTGTCGATTCCCCTTCCCCTTCTTCCCCGTCTGTAACTCCGCCGTGACGTCGCGCACAAGCGCATAGTACCTTCTGTTGCGGTCCCAGAGCACTCAACCCTCACTCCCTGCCCCAAAAAATGCTGTGAGCGTCCTTCAACTTGAAGTAGTCAAGCCTGCACACACTCACTTCCTCATTAATAGCCTGCTCCACATAGTAACCATCGGAACTAGACTGAGCCTGACGCTCCACAGGCGGAGAGAGGGTACTCTATCCTGGGGAGGAATTCACCATGCTATGGAGAGATTTGGGATTTGGCGGAGGCTGTCTCCACCCGACGGAGAGGTTCTCCACCGCGCGGAGAGTGTCTCAACAGGGCGGATAGGGGTTCTCGGTCCCGTGGAAGAGGTGTCCATGCTACGGAGAGTTCCACCTTCTGGCAGAGACTGTCTCCATCTGATGGAGAGGTTCTCCACCGCGCGGGGCTCTGACTGAGGAGAGTTGTTACAAAGTCACACAGTAACTGGCGGTACTCTAGCGAGAAACTTGTAATTAATCCAGCCCGTCAGTTCCACAACTTTTCCAAGTGGTTTTACAAGTTGTTACAAGTGTTTTTCCAACTGCGTTGTAAACTGGGGTGCCGAACACGCTTTGGAGGATAGTAGAATCTCGCGAAAGAGTCCGCCGCCAATACGTCTGTTACCTACCGGTCGGTCACAGTCCGTCCGACAAATGCAGGGTCGTACGGAAACGCACGATGTACGGGTTCAGACTGCAAAGGGACTGTATCAGCCGGCTTTTCGGTAGACTGAAGGCAAGAGGAGCTCACCCTCGTTCGTCTCCAGGGCTTCTTGCCTGACTATATTCCTTTTTCTCGGACCTGCAATTTAATTATCATAAGTGAGATGGACTGAATAAACTACTCACCTGAATAACGTTGTGAGGCCGTTGGCCGGTCTCCGCCAGTGCCAGGCTTCTGAGGATGAAATGATTAATTACAGATTGAGAAAGATAGAAAGTATTGCGGAAATTTGCCTGAGAACCATGTGTCGCCGATGCACATGTTCCGTAGTTGTAAAGGGATCCCGTGTTGTACTGCATGGGCGGCGGACGAAAAAACTGAACTCTTCTTCAAGTCTACACCTGTTCTGTGTACAGGACAGATGGAAACTAGCTTATACATAAAATGAGAAGAGGCGAGATTGTTATACCGAGTGAAAGATGCATTGAGTGGCCTACCAGGAGAAGTACCCGGGATGCTTCGACCTGGGTGCCGGCGATGAAGTGCCTCGGGATTTGGCCGTCAAGCTGTGAGCCTTCATATGCAATCCTGCTACTCCCGCCTGAGCACGTTGACGTTTGCCCTGCCCCACAGCATCGACGTCTTCTTTTCCCGTTTCTTCGGATCACGCTTCTTCATCCGGCGCCTCTTCTTCGCGTATCTTGGTGCCCCACCCGACCTCCCCTCACGCCCCCACCTGTGCTTCTTCTTCGCGCCCTACACGCTCTCTTCACACCTGAGCAGTTACCCCGAGCTCCTGCAGCTTGAGGAGGGATTCCTCAAGAGAGCGGAAGACTATGCGATTCAGGTGTGTGATCAGGATCAGTTCGTTGATGCACCCCGTGTTGTTGTCTTGAATGCACGGGTTGAACACAGGCACACCTCGACAGCACCTGCTCAGCATCCTTTCGGCATACTTTCTTCTCTTAGTGCGTGCCGATGGTGTGCACCTCTCCCAACCTGCAGCTTACAAGCCATTGTGACAGTATTACTTCTGGGGCTGCTGGGATGTTTCATCCGGAGCAGCAGTGGTCGGCGTAGGTGTGCTGTTTCCGTGACCTGCGCTCACTTTGTCTTTCCACCTTTCTGACTTCCTCGTAATGGGCTCAAGCTCGCGATCGCCTCAGGCTTCCACTGTCTCAGCCCTGCCGAGCTCGACACTCCGCGCATCTCGTCTCAATTGTTCGGGCTGCCTGGCGCCCGAGTGATGCTGCGATGCGTCCCGCAGACGCCTGAAGAGCAGGTCGTCGGTATGTCTTTCTCATATTCAAAAGCGCCTTGACCTCGACGCTTATTTGATACTCTAGCGTTACGCCTCTGGTGGGGCATCTATACTATCGAGTGCGTGAAGCACGGTCTTACAGAATTATGACCCCCGCTCATGTTCACATCGATATGTTGCTCAGTTGTACCTAGAGCGTCATCGCCTTCTGGCCCCCATGCGGCGTTGCCGACTCGGACGTAGCAGCCGCAATGAGCATCCCTGTGGCCCGTCCCACGCTTCCGCCACACTCCCATGCCGCATCAACTGCTCACATTCCTCTCATCAGACCATGGACCCACCCGCAGACGCTGCAAGACCCCAACATCTTACTCCGGCATCCCCGATTTGCAGGCGGAAACGGCCTCTTCGTCAAAGCTGCCACTGTCGGGTGCCGCGCAGTCCGCCTCAACGACCGTCTTGAGTTCAGCCCGATCTTGATCCGGGTGAGCAAGGTGTTTACAGAGCTGGACGACACCATCCGAACGTTCCGCGCCAGCTTGCCGGACTGGCTTTACGAGACTCTTGAGGGCAGCGGTCATGCCGTTTGACGACGAGGGAAAGATCGTTGCGAGGTTCTATATCGCATTGTGGGTTTTCGTGCTGTTGGGACGGCGAGATGACTGATAGCTATCCACTGGCGACAGGTGTCCGCTCCTCCTCAATGAGCCCCAGGCCGAAATCAACGCCAATTCGGCAGCTGAGATTGTCGAGCACATCGGGCAGCTCAAGCCGAAGTAAGATGTAGCTCGTCTTTCGCCTCCTGTCATGTGCGCCACATCCCTTGAGGCACAGCTGCGTTTCATGTCGCTCACGCTCAAAGGTGATTGAACAGAACCACATGGACCCGCGCCGCGCACCAGCTCATCCGCGGCATGCAGGCCGCACGGCGGAGGGGCGAACTGGAGGCAGCTGGCGAACTGAGACGGAAGGTGGACGTTTGTGTCAGAATGCTTGGGGAGAACAAGTCGAGGAAGCGGATGTGCGACAGAGCCGGAAGGCCGGGAGTGAGCTGGGCTTCGATCGAACAGAGAATGTGATCCTTGGTGTAGAGCATGAACTCCTCGACGTTCGGAGCATGTTCTGCGAGGCGAGAATAGACCGCTTTGACGTATTTGTTGTATATATGATAATCGCCAGTGACATCCTGAGACGCCTGTACATGGACACATTCAGGCTTGATGGCTCCGCGACTAATGGGCACCGCACACTCACCGAACGCCATAGCCGGGCGCCCGCGTTTTGCGTAGCAACCTTGCCTTCTTCAACTCACGATGCAGCCACCTCTTCTTCAGATGGGGCTTACATCACGGAGAGGCGGAACCGAAGGCCCACATTGTGGAATAGTAGGGGGAGAACAGCAGCGCGAGTCGACCTGTCCAGTGTCGACATCGCGCGAAACGGTCCGCGGGTTCGAAAATTCGGCGATAGCCCGCAGAATCTCGGGTGGCAGTCTCGAAGATTGAACAGCGAAGGAAGACGAAGCATGATCAGCGACGCGAGGCCAGAAAGTTTGGTCAGAGGAGCGGCCAGCGGACGACATGATGGTTGGAGGAAGAGAGGAAGAGCGAGGACCGGCCGGCTCTCGGTTTTTGGCGCCGGCCTGTTTCATCGAATTTTACTGCTTCGCACTTGAACACTGATACTCTATGACCAGTTGTATAGTGTGCACATTGTATCAAAACAGGAAACTATCATGATCTATGTCATTTACGAGATTTTTTAGATCGTGAAGGCAGACTCCAGATGGCAATTTCTTCTGCTTGCATTTGAAAGGTATCATGATCTGCATTGTCTCTATCGCGACCCCCCCGTCACTCAGAGTCCTTCATCCGTCCGTCCCATCCGTCCCATCCAAGCCCCATCAACCCCTTCAAGCCGTATCTCACATCCTTCCCTCAGGCCATCGGGCGTTTACTTCGTCCGGCCAAAGACCTTGCCAAGGAAGCTGTGGAAAACCTCGCGCTTGAGGCCCTTGCTCTCGTCGACCTGGTCGATGATCTTGACGATGCGCGCGTGCGCGTCGGCCTCGTACGCCTTGAACTTGCCCTCGATGTCGAGCGTCTTGTACAGCTCCTTCACGCGCGCCTCGGCCGCTGCGTCCTTGCGGCCGTAGTTGTCCTATATCATACCCACCAAAAAAAATCATGAGCATGCCAGCGTTCCGAATGGGAGTATGTCGCAAGAGAGGAACGGGAGCGCAGAAGTTAGAAAGGGTAGAGAGGGAGAAGGAAGACGCACGTCGAGGAGCTTGCGCTGCTCGGGCGTGGCGACGTTGAGCGCCGTGCAGATGCACCAGCTGCACTTGTTGTCAAGGATGTCGGTGCCGATCTTGCCGATCGTCTCGGGCGCGCCGAACGCGTCCAGGTAGTCGTCCTGCACCTGGAAGTACTCGCCCAGCGGGAGGAGCACGTCCAGCGCGGCCTTGTACAACGCGAGGTCGGTGATGCCGGCCTGTGTGGTGCGAAGCTTCAAGTAAGCACGGGCGAGAGAGATTGAGGGAGGCGGACAGCGGGATGCACCATGTGCATGGCGAGCGCGACGGGGAGGTAGAAGGAGTAGTAGGCGGTCTTGTAAACGACGATGAGGCGGTGCCTGCGGAATCGGACGCATCACAAAGGTCAATCACAACACTGCGAGGCAAGCCGACACCAGACGCACTTCTCAAGCGAGAACTTGGACAGGTCCACTACGTGCTCGTCGGCGGTGATGAGGTCGATGAGCTGGCCGAGCTCAGTCTGGAACGTGACCTGCATCCAGCAACTTCCTATTATCAGTTACTGCCATTGTATGAGTTCAGATGGGAAGCGCGCAAAAGCACCTCGTGGAACAGCTCAAGCAGGTCAACGTAGTACTTCTCTTGGCGGAAGTGGAGCTTGAGGAGGTGGTAGATCGCCGCCTCGAGCATGAACGAGTCGTTGATCGCGATGTTGCCGACCTCCTTCTGCTCGGTCATTCCAAGCCCACGCCCGCCCTTTGAGTCACCCTTGCCTTGCTCCAAACCCCTCGAGACAGGAAGACAACGCACCACTTTGTACCAGCACGGCTGACCACGGCGGGTGACGGACTGGTCCATCATGTCGTCCGCGACGAGGAAGTAGGCCTGGAGCTGTATCCCTCAAATTTCCGCGCGTATATATCAGTCCTGGGCCAGAGATCGCTGTAGAGGTTAGGGGAGTTGGACGCACGAGCTCAATGCACCACCCCAGGATCGCAGCCTTTTCGTACTCCTGCTCGGTCAGGGCGGAGCCCTTGACGATCTCGACGGTGTCGACGACCGAGAGACCACGGTTGAGCTTGCCGCCGGGGGTGTTGTAGTAGAGGTTCTAGAGAAGCAGAAGGGAAGCGTCAGCATGACCTGCGAGCGGCTGCGAGATGGACGGTGTCGTGTTGCACTGCAGCAGGTTCCAGTGTCTGCACCGACGTAGGACGTCGCCTAGTCTCAAAAGGTACAGCAGTCCCCCGAGTCCTGACATCCGCGGTAGACAGAGCAATCCCGCTTACCCAACCCCATCTCGCGAGCTCCATCTCCAGCTCCCTCTGCTGCCCCTCTCCTCAACCTCCACCGGACCATCTCGTCCCCTGTGGTTTACGGCCATGCATCTTCAACCCCCCAGCGTCCTCCGCAAGCTCACCTTCTTGAACCACTCCACCGCCTCCTTCGGCATGCTGTTCTCCTCCAAGTACGCAAGGCACTCGTCCGCGATGCGCGGGAAAACCGCCTCGAACCGCGCGCGCTTCGCAGCCTTGTCGGACGCCATTATGTCGATAGTTCAAGTGAAAGAAGGTGCGAAGTGAAAGAAAGAAATGATTATTAGGGCGTGGAATGAAGCAGAAGAGGGAAGATGAGAGGGAGAAGACCTCGAGGCGACGAAGCGGGAAGCTGGCGGCTTGTGCGCCTTCGATGGGGGGTGCCGCGCGCGGTACGCGACGCATCGAAGTCAGCCCATTTGCGACGTCCTTTCAGACGGGTTTGTTGCTCATCCTTTATTCGAAGGCATTCAGTACACATGAGCCTGCTGTGCGAGATGAAAGCGTGTTTCTCAGGAAACACAGGGCTTCGGCAGCTAGCTTGGTGCTCCGACAAGCAAAAGGAGGAGTCGGACAAGCGCAACGGAACCGACATCGAGTAACACTGCAACATTGTATTATGTATCGGCTAGTGACAAGAACCGAGAAAGTCTATATGCGTATTCCAGAAAGACAACAAAACGAAACGACACCAGCATCTTTCGCTCCTCTCAAAATCAAGCAAAGGAAGACGGTGTAAGGCCGAGCCTCACCCTCGACCCTCCCACTCAATCCTCCCTCCGCAAAACAAACAAGTAGTCCCACAGACTCGTCTCCGGCTCCTTCCACGCGCCCGCAGCCGTGCGCGTTCGCCCGGG